>JARBWK010003420.1:0-12411 GCA_030556195.1 Anolis apletophallus | reverse complement strand
GAGACTAATTTAAAAGACAGTCCAGTAGAGATAGACAGTAGGGTAGAGATAGAGCTGGTATGTTTTGGATTGGATCAGAATGTGAATTGCTGCCTTCAGAGGAAGTTAAGAACGTTTGCAAAACCAAGAAGCCAGGAACTGCCAACGCAATACCGCCATCTAGTGGCCACATAGGCTATGGTTTAAAAAGCGTTTTCGTATTTCAAGAACTGAGAAAACGTAAGTCATCTATCTTCTATAGCAGTGTTTCCCAACCAGTGTGCCATGTCACACTAGTGTGCCGTGAACGACTGTCAGGTGTGCTGTGAACGACTGTCAGGTGTGCCGTGGGAAATGGAGATAGAAGAGAGAGAGAGAGAGAGAGAGAGAGAGAGAGAGAGAGAGCCCTCCTGTCCTACCAGGAAGCCCTAGCCGGGGCTCGATCCCTTGCCTGAGTCCCGCAAACACAGCCTCCTTTTGGGAAGCCTTGTGCCGCTGGACTCACCACTTGCCTTCTTGGGCTTCCTTCCTCCCCTCCGCTCCTTCCTTGGCCTCAGAAGGGTTTGAGCTGAAAGGCGGGGACTGCGTCAGGCGGAAAGAGGCGCGCGGAGAGAGAAGATCCTGGGATGGGACTTCCCCGGGTCCCCCGGCTGCCTGGGGGCGGATCTACACCGTAGCATTCATGCAGTGAGGCACCCCTTGGCCTTCCAGGGCTCAAGGCTGGGGAATCCCGGGATTTGTATTTTGGGGAGGCTCAGGATGATGTCAAACTACCACTCCCATGATTCCCTCGCACTCAGCCAAGGGGCATTCGGGACACAGGGTTGAGGCATCTTTAAGCAGGGGCCGAAAACTAACAGGGTTTGCTCACCTAAGGCAACTTGGGCCCTCCCTCCAGGTGTTTTGGCCTACAACTCCCACTATATATATATATATATATATATATATATATATATATATATATATATAAAATATTACATAAAGGAGGTCCCGTCATCGAAAGACTGACAGAGACAGAGAAACCTTCCAAGGCAGAGACACCAAACTTGCCAAAACAAATAGGCCTCAGGCAAGGAAGGTTTTTAGCAAAGAAACTTTCCCCCCCAAAACCGAGAAGGCCCCCAAAACAACGATACAAAAAAACCTACATTTCCCTGCATCCTCTGCCAGCGAACCCATTGGCCAACATCGGCCCACACAAAATGCAGGGAGGCCGAGTAACCATAGTAACGCTGGGCACAGCCAGCCAAGGCTAGGATAGAATGCTGAGTGATTTGAGTTCAGTCAGTTGGTGTTTGAGGGTTAAACTGTCAAAACCAAACTCTATGAGGGAGCAATTCTCCAGCAATTCCTACCCACACAACACAACACAACGTCCTATCACAACCCATCCCCCCAACCTTACGGGACCCCGCACACACAACACCTACCACCACCACAAACAAAAACCAACTCCACCTATACTCCAACCACAACACAACACTGCACTGATACTCTACAAACACACACAAACACCCAAAACACCCCACCCACACAAATATTCCACAACATACTACCACCCACAATTCCACCTCACACCCACTAACTCACCAAAAAAAAGTAATACCTACACACAACACAATGCGCACATAACACAACCTTGCGTCTACTGCTCAACCCATTTGTATGCCATTCCTTCGTTCCACTCAGGCAGAAACTGACCCAAAAGACAAGCCATGCCTTCTAAAAGAACAGCATCGGACGACACACTCGCAACGCTACATACATCACACAAAAAAGGGCAGAACAAACGCCAGAACAGAAACAGTTTCTTTTTTCAAATCCAGAGTTGGGAAACCACAGAACCTGACCATCAACACAGCAGACGGAAAGACAAAAAACATTGTATATCCACAAGTTCTGCAGAACGCCAGCAACACCACACACTGACAACTCCCCAGGACTTCAACATCCCACCCACCAGAACAACCCACAACAACACAGCCATGACCCCACCAAGACCGTAAGTAACATCAATTCCAACCCTTACATACTCAGACTTTCTCGCATCTCCTAAATAGGGCACAGCAACGCATGCCGGGTACAGCTAGTGTATATATACTAGTGTATATATGCACTGGCTTCCTATCGAATTCCGGGTCGTCTTCAAGGTGTTAGTTCTAACTTTTAAGGCCTTGTATGGTTTGGGGCCAGTGTACCTGAGGGAGCGACTTACCCCTTATGTACCCGGGAGATCACTGCGCTCAGAGGGGCTCAATCTATTGGAGGTGCCCAGCATCGGGGTCTGTAGACTGGCCACCACACGCCGGAGGGCATTTTCTGCAGCCGCTCCAATCTTGTGGAACGGCCTCCCTGAGGAGATCTGCGCCATCCAGGCCCCCCAGCTGTTCCGCAAAGCGCTAAAAACATGGCTTTTTAGAAAGGCATTTGGCCCTTAGCCAATCAGCCGCCACATCGTACCTATGGTCTGTTCTTAGCATGTCACTGTGTCCAGTTCGGCCTGCTAATTGTTTTATTTGGGGGGTTTTAAATTGTCTTAATGTATTTTAACTGTGTTTTTAATGTATTTTATGGGTTTGCTTACTCTCTTTCTGTAAACCGCTCTGGGCACCAGAGAGAGCGGTATAGTAAGTCGAATTTAATAAATAAATAAATAATAAATAAATAATAAATAAATATACATTTATTAGCTGTACCCGCCACCTTCGTGTGTGTTTTTCTGCCATTCGTGCCAGGATATCTATGTTGTGTTCATCGAAACAGGCCCAGGTTTCACACCGAGTGTGTAAATACATTTAAGAACATATTAACTATATGTATTATTGTGTTAGAGTGTCATTTTGTGTCATTTTGGTTGGTGGTGTGCCCCAGGATTTTGTAAATGTAAAAAGTGTGCCGCGGCTCAAAAAAGGTTGAAAAACACTGCTCTAGAGCAGGCATAGGCCTGAGCAGGGTGAGAGGGGAGGGAGGGGGTCCTCCCCAAGTCCCCTCCTTACCAAGAAGACTGGCAGCTTTTCTCTCCTCTCATTTACACTCTCTTTCTTTCTCTCCACAACACATAGATACACACGCACCTCTCCCCTTGAAGGCTTGACCTTTACACCAATGGTTGCCAACCTGTGGGCCATGGCCCACTGGTGGGTCACGAGACCTAAAATAAGACCCATGGCCAGGGGTGCATGACGCCGTTGGAGAACAGCAAGAGAGCGAAGGAGAGGGAGAGAAAGAAGGAGTACGGAATGAGGGAAGGAAGGAAGGAAGGAAGGAAGGAAGGAAGGAAGGAAGGAAGGAAGGAAAAAGGGGGAAAGGGGGAAAGGGAGGAAGTGGGAAGGGAGAGAAGGAAGGAATGAAGAAAGAAGGAAGGAAGGAAAAAGAGAGAGATGGAAGGAGGGAAGGGAAGAAGGAAAAAGGGGAAAAGAAAGGAAGCGGGAAAGGAGAGAGGGAAGAAGGGAGGAAAGAGGGAAAGAAGGATGAAAGGGTAGAAGGTATGGAAGGAAGGTGAAAGAGAAAGAAGGAAGGAGTGAAGAAAGAGGGAGGGAAGGAAGGAAGGAAGGAAGAGGGAAGGGAGAGAGAGAAGGAGGGAGGAAAGGGAAGGAAGGAAGGATGAAAGGGTAGAAGGGAAGGTAGGAAGGAAGTAAGGAAGGAGTGAAGAAAGAAGGAAGAATGGAAGGAGAAAAAGGGAAAAGGAAGGAAGGAAGGGGAAGGAGGAAAGAAAGAGGGAAGGAAGGAAAAAGGGGGGAAGGAAGCAAAGAAGGGGAAAGGGAGATATCCTGCCTTGTGTGCTTCGGACATAGATATCCTGCCTTGTGTGCTTCGGACATAGATATCCCGCCTTGTGTGCTTCGGACATAGATATCCTGCCTTGTGTGCTTCGGACATAGATATCCCGCCTTGTGTGCTTCGGACATAGATATCCCGCCTTGTGTGCTTCGGACATAGATATCCTGCCTTGTGTGCTTCGGACATAGATATCCCGCCTTGTGTGCTTCGGACATAGATATCCCGCCCTTGTGTGCTTCGGACATAGATATCCCCCCTTGTGCTGCGGACATAGATATCCTGCCTTGTGTGCTTCGGACATAGATATCCTGCCTTGTGTGCTTGTATTTTGGACATAGATATCCCGCCTTGTGTGCTTCGGACATAGATATCCTGCCTTGTGTGCTTCGGACATAGATATCCCGCCTTGTGTGCTTCAGACATAGATATCCTGCCTTGTGTGCTTCGGACATAGATATCCCGCCTTGTGTGCTTCGGACATAGATATCCTGCCTTGTGTGCTTCGGACATAGATATCCTGCCTTGTGTGTTTCGGACATAGATATCCTGCCTTGTGTGTTTCGGACATAGATATCCCGCCTTGTGTGCTCGGACATAGATATCCTGCCTTGTGTGTTTTCGGACATAGATATCCTGCCTTGTGTGTTTCGGACATAGATATCCTGCCTTGTGTGCTTCGGACATAGATATCCTGCCTTGTGTGCTTCGGACATAGATATCCTGCCTTGTGTGCTTCGGACATAGATATCCCGCCTTGTGTGCTTCGGACATAGATATCCTGCCTTGTGTGCTTCGGACATAGATATCCCGCCTTGTGTGCTTCGGACATAGATATCCTGCCTTGTGTGCTTCGGACATAGATATCCTGCCTTGTGTGTTTCGGACATAGATATCCTGCCTTGTGTGCTTCGGACATAGATATCCTGCCTTGTGTGTTTCGGACATAGATATCCTGCCTTGTGTGTTTCAGACATAGATATCCCGCCTTGTGTGCTTCGGACATAGATATCCCGCCTTGTGTGCTTCGGACATAGATATCCTGCCTTGTGTGTTTCGGACATAGATATCCTGCCTTGTGTGCTTCGGACATAGATATCCTGCCTTGTGTGCTTCGGACATAGATATCCTGCCTTGTGTGCTTCGGACATAGATATCCCGCCTTGTGTGCTTTGGACATAGATATCCTGCCTTGTGTGTTTCGGACATAGATATCCTGCCTTGTGTGTTTCGGACATAGATATCCTGCCTTGTGTGCTTCCGACATAGATATCCTGCCTTGTGTGCTTCGGACATAGATATCCTGCCTTGTGTGCTTCGGACATAGATATCCCGCCTTGTGTGCTTCGGACATAGATATCCTGCCTTGTGTGCTTCGGACATAGATATCCTGCCTTGTGTGTTTTGGACATAGATATCCTGCCTTGTGTGCTTCGGACATAGATATCCCGCCTTGTGTGCTTCGGACATAGATATCCTGCCTTGTGTGCTTCGGACATAGATATCCCGCCTTGTGTGTTTCGGACATAGATATCCTGCCTTGTGTGCTTCGGACATAGATATCCTGCCTTGTGTGCTTCGGACATAGATATCCTGCCTTGTGTGCTTCGGACATAGATATCCTGCCTTGTGTGCTTCGGACATAGATATCCCGCCTTGTGTGTTTCGGACATAGATATCCCGCCTTGTGTGTTTCAGACATAGATATCCCGCCTTGTGTGCTTCGGACATAGATATCCCGCCTTGTGTGTTTCGGACATAGATATCCCGCCTTGTGTGTTTCGGACATAGATATCCCGCCTTGTGTGCTTCGGACATAGATATCCCGCCTTGTGTGCTTCGGACATAGATATCCCGCCTTGTGTGCTTCGGACATAGATATCCCATCTTGTGTGTTTCGGACATAGATATCCCGCCTTGTGTGCTTCGGACATAGATATCCCGCCTTGTGTGCTTCGGACATAGATATCCCACCTTGTGTGCTTCGGACATAGATAGGGTGGGAGGAGCCGTGGGGAGGCCTCGCATCGGCTCCGAGGGTGGGGCTTTCCTTCCTCCTCCTTGTGCCAGCAAGGAGCCAGGGGTGGGGTGGGGCGGAGCCGGGGACGGGGTGGAGCTGGGGGCGTGGCGGAGCCAGGGGCGGAGCCAAGGGTGGGGGCAGAGCCTTTGGCCTAGGGCGCCAAAAGGGCCTGATCCGGGCCTGCTGGAAGTGACCTCACAGGGAAATGTGCCGACCGGCCCCTCCCCCTCCCCTCTCTCGGGACTTCCACTCTGAACAAACATGGTGATGCCGGGCGGGAGACCCTTAGAGAGGCGGGGCTTGCTTCTTGGCCGGCGTTGATTGGCCCTGCTGGCGCCCCAGAGAGAGAGAGAGCGCGCGACGGAGAGACAGAGTGATAGGCAGGCTGTCCAGATGACTCTTGGCGGGGTGGGCAGTTCTTCCACGGCACACCTGATGATTGCTCATGGCACACTAGTGTGCCGCGGCACAGCAGTTGGGAAACACTGTTCTAGAACATAGCCAGACAGCCCAGAAAGCTCGCAACAACCCAACCCTGCATTCCTCACACAATCTTAAACCTACAATTTTATTTACACATAGAAGTGCACAAGGAATCGGGTGCTATTTTTGATTATTGGAACATTGCTGGTGAAGAAGAAGGCACATACACGATTATGACTGAACGCCGTGTGGAGAAGGCGTTTGAGAAGGCTGAAGGACAACATAACCCTTGATGTCATAATTGAACGCTTTCCAGTTAATCAGAGAGTCAGCAACAACATAGCCGCCCAAGACGAGACCCACTTCGTCGGCATTCAGGACCCTGCCCCACATGTAGACATCCTTCATCTCCCCTACAAAGGATTGGCTGGCAACAAAGCCACCTCCGAAGGAGTCTTGGTCTTGCCCAAGTACCATAGACCCCTCGGGACTGATAGAGTAACCTTTCTGCAGCCCCATTCGCGGCAATGGCTCCCCATCCAACCACAATGCCACTAATCCTGTGGCAGACTCCCAGCTCATACAGATGTGCTCCCAACCGGGTTTAGAGTCCTTTTTTTTTCCGGAAGGCTGAAGGTCACATAACCGGGCCCAATCCAAAGCCTATATTGGTTCGGTTTGGGCTTGAAGATCAGAAGTTGGTTGTCCAATTTCCTCGTAGCGTAAGAGAAGAGGCCATATTCACGGGTCAAGAGTGAGTACTGTTTCAGGCATATGGTGAATCTGGTCAGCGGTTGCGAGATCAGGGCCGTCAGAACCACAGCAGCACTGTCTGACTCGACTGGGAAAACAAACACCTTCTGCTGGAGATCTATGGAAAGGTGAGACATGACATAACATTATCAATGACTTAGATCAGTAACACTCACGAAACAGTCACCTGAAATCATCAATATAGTAAAAAAATATTGGCCCCTCATTCAGGACATCCCAGGCCTTGAAGCCCCCCCAATGGTGGCTTACAAGAGGACGAAAAATATTAAAGACACTCTAGTACACTCAGCATTGAAACCAGCCATCAAGAAAAGCAATCTGACCCCCAAAACCCACCCATGTGGCCATTGTGCCCAGTGTCCGTTTGTCTTTCCTGGGAAGGAAATTTTCAGCCCGGGCAAACAAAGAAACTTCACACTAACCACCTTCTGCACTTGCCAAAGCGAGTCCCTGATATACTGGCTGATCTGCACGTGCGGCCTTCTTTACGTGGGCCAAACTGGGAGGAGCTTACGTCTGAGGGTCTCGGAACACCGTCGAGAATTCGCCAACACTGGAGGATTCTCCATTATATGTACATTACAAGACCTATCATCACGGTCCGAATGACCTCCACCCTGCGGGTTAGAAATTGTCAAAACTCCACCCCACGGGATGCCCACAAGACACTATTGAGGGCAGAAAGCAAATGGACGGTCCTTTTTTAAAAACCGAGCAACCGTGGGGCCTAAATGAAAAAATTCCCATTAACAACCTTCTCCTTTAAAAATGAAAAAAATCCCATTAACAACCTTCTCCTTTAATTACCCCACCTGCAGAACTCCCATACCTAGTATATTCTTCCCCACTTACCTGTGTTTGTGCATTTGCCCCATCTATTGAGGTGGAATACACCAGAGATCCTTTCTCTAAGGTAATTATCATGTGTTTGTAGTACCTTTGTAGTACCTTTGTGCTCCCATTCGCTACTATGTTATATAAATACCATGGTCACTTTATTTGAATGCTGACATTATGTACTTTGAATGTATGTTATATGCGACCTTATATCTTTGTTAGATTCTCGCCGCTTGCCATGTGATGCACTGTGAGGGAATCAATACTTTGGCCTTGAAAAGACCCTGGGGGTCGAAACGAGGTGGGACCCTGTACACTTGTGTCCTCGTCGGCCAGAAGACTTAGCAGACACCACCTGAGAAACCAACTCTCCACATTGGGGACGCTACGAAGCCCAGGATTGGGGTTTGACGGTGTGTCTGCCTTCCATTTCCCATTGGATTACAAATACCCATCGGGGTTGGATTATAAATACCCATTGGGGTTTAGAAAACTTACTTTGCGGCGTTACTCCACCTTTTCATCCCACCCAGGAACTGGGAACTTATTTTGTTTACATGGATATTCTAATTATAAGGGATTGAAACATGGTTGTATTTAAGGCACCCAATTGGGGTTGATATGTTGATTTGCCTGCAACTCCTCAGGAGTAATTATTGAATACAATATCTTTTAAGTGAATCCAGTGTTTGGATACTTTTTCTTTAGATCAGTTTTTCCCAACCACTGTGCCGTGGCACACCAGTGTGCGATGAGCGATCATCAGGTGTGCCGTGGGAAATGGGAGCCTCCAATCCCCTTTCTTCCCCCTCCTGACGAACACTTTTTCTTCTCCACTCGGGCTCCCTTCTTCCCAGCCTCGCCCTACTCGCTTTGCCTCACTTTGCTCTGGGGCGAGTCTGCGCAGTAGCGCTCGCAGGAGTCACGTCTTCCTCCCTCCCCCCTCCCCTCCTGAACACGCTCACGCTGCCCCCTCGGATCAAAATGGCGGCAGAAGCGGCAGTGGAGAAGAAAAAGTAAGTGTACGGCAGGAGGGGGGGGGAAAGGGCGCAAAGGGGGAGGGGGAGGAAGAGGTCTCTGCCGAAAGCTGGCACTGGCAAACTTGGACCTTCCAGGTGTTTTGTACTACAACTCCCACCATTCCTAGCAGCCTCATGCCCTTTCCCTCCCCCCCCCCCCCTCAGCCACTTAAGCAGGAAAGGGCCTCAGGCTGTTAGGAATGGTGGGAGTTGAAGTCCAAAGCACCCAGAGGGCCGAAGTTTTCCCATGCCTGTTTTAGGGACCTTAAAGTGGTGAGCCTCCTTCCAACATTGTGATTCTGGATAGAAAACAAACAACAACATAACTTAACATTGTTTGAGTACACAGTGCTCTCTGGGTGTAGGTGAACTACAACTTCCAAACTCAAGGTCAATTCCCAAGCAAACCCTTTCAGTACTTTCTGTTGGTAATGAGAGTTCAATATGCCAAGTTTGGTTCAATTCCATTGTTGCAAGAGTTCAGGATGCTCTTTGATTGTGTGTTAACTATAAATCCCAGAAACTGTAACGCCCAAATGTCAAGGTCTATTTTCCCCAAACTTCATCTGTGTTCACATTTGGGCATATTGAGTATTCATGCCAAGTTTCTGCTAGAGATCCCTGTGTACAACTAGTGGGCCACTGTGTGACACAGAATGCTGGACTAGATGGGCTGGACTACTATGGTACCTGATGTTGGCCAATGGGTTTCGCTGGCTGCCGCAGAGGATGCTGGGAAATGTAGTTTTATTTTTACTGTTGTTTTGGGGGCCTTTAGGTTTTGGGGGGAGTTTCTTTGCTACAAACGTACCTTGCTTGAGGCCTATTTCTGTTGGCAAGTTTTGTGTTTCTGCGTTGTAAGGTTTCTCTGTTTGAGGTAGTCTTCACATGACGGCTCTTCCTTTATATATATACTGTATTTTAAGACTGAATTCAACTATTACGTGAGGATATACGTACATACGACGAGAAAAGGATTCCCATAGAGGCAGAATGACGGGACACTTCAGGAAAAAGTAAAAGAATGAAGGGAAAAGAAGAAAAGAAAGAAGGAGAGAGGGGAAAGTGAAAAGAAAGGAAGGAGAAGGAAAGGGTGAAGGGGAGAAAGTAAGGAAGGAAGAGGAAGGAAGGAAGGAAGGAAGGAAGGAAGGAAGGAAGGAAGGAAGGAAGGAAGGAAGGAAGGAAGGAAGGGGGAAATGGAGGAAAGAAGGAAGGGGAGGGAGAGGGAAAAGGAAGGAGAGAAGGTGAAGGAAAGGATGAAGGGGAGAAAGGAAGGAAGGAAGAGGGAGAATGGAAGAAAGAAGGAAGGGGAGAGACAAAGTCCCTCACCAAAGGCTCCTAAATAAGCTCTTCAGCCATGGAATCAGGGGACAGGTCTTGTCCTGGATTGGAACCTGGCTAAACTGTAGGAAACAAAGGGTGGTAATAAACGGACATTTCTCTGGGTGGAAAGAGGTGAGAAGTGGCGTACCCCAAGGTTCAGTTTTAAGACCGTTACTTTTAATTTATTCATAAATGATCTGGATGTAGAAGTAAATTGTGAGGTAGCAAAGTTTGCAGATGACACTAAATTGTTCAGGGTAGTTAAAAATGAAACTGATTGTAAAGAGCTCCAGAAAGATCTCTCGAAATTGAGTGAATGGGCAACAAAGTGGCAAATGCATTTTAACCTACACAAGTGTAAAGTCATGCACATCGGGGCAGAACCCCAAATACACTTATCAACTGATGGGATCAAAGCTTTCCGAGACAAACCAGGAAAGGGATCTTGGGGTTTTGGTGGACAGCTCAATGAAGATGTCAACCCAGTGCGCTGCAGCAGTGAAAAAGCAAATTCTATGCTTGGCATGATCAGGAAGGGAATCGAAAATAGGTCAGCAAATGTTGTATTGCCTCTCTACAAATCTATGGTGAGGCCACATCTGAGTACTGTGTACAATTCTGGTCTCCGCACCTCAAGAACGATATAACGGAACTGGAAAAGGTACAGAAAAGGGCAACAAGAATGATCCAAGGGATGGAGCGGCTCCCTTACGAAACCAGGTTGCAACGCCTTGGTCTTTTCAGCCTTGAAAGACGGCGTTTAAGAGGTGACTTGATCGAAGTGTATAAAATCATGCATGGGATAGAAAAGGTGAATAAAGAAAAAATATTTTTTTTCTGTCACCCAACACTAGGACTAGGGGGCACTCCCTAAAGCTCCAAGGTAGGAAAGTTAGGACTAATAAAGGGAAATATTTCTTCACCCAGAGGGTCATTGGGTTATGGAGCTCACTTCCAGAGGAGGTTGTGACAGCTGTCAGCCTGGACAGCTTCAAGGCAGGATTAGACAGATTCATGGATACCAAGTGTATCGGTAGTTACTGAAATGGACATCCAAGTGCCACCTCTGTGTTGATGGAGGCAGGCAGGATTTCCCGGGTACTGGTTGTGGGGGTCAGGAGCAGGTGAGGGTTTTGCCCTCCTTTCTGCTAGAGATCCCTGTGTACAACTAGTGGGCCACTGTGTGACACAGAATGCTGGACTAGATGGGCCGAGGCCCGATTCAGCATGGCTCTTCTTATGTTCTTATGTTTGATCCTGTTCCAACATTGTTTCAGTCCACAGTGCTCTCTGGATATAGGTGAACTACAACTCCAAAACCCAAGGTCAATGCCCACCAAACTCTTATAGCATTTTCTCTTGGTTATGGGAGTTCTGTGTGGGAAGTTTGTGTCTTTCTGCCATTCCTGCCAGGATATCTATGTTGTGTTTCACACTGAGTGTATAAATACATTTAAAAACATATTAACTATATGTATTACTGTGTTAGAGTGTCATTTTGTGTCATTTTGGTTGGTGGTGTGCCCCAAGATTTTGTAAATGTAAAACATGTGCCGCGGCTCAAAAAAGGTTGGGAAACGCTGCCCTAGACTGTGTGATGTATTGGCAAATAATCTTCGGCGTCGAGTATTTATGTCACAGCGGATAGGCTACAGAAATATAGAAGTTTAATTCCCCATCGGCCCAAATACTCCAGTCTCTGTTCGTGTGAATAAAGATACTCTCATTCAATTCACAAGGTAAAAATATAACTTTGTATTGAATTGAATTTAACAATAATAAGCTAAGCATGGAAAAACAACAGCGATTACAGCTACCTTCCTAAACATCCTTTCCTCACAGATATTTAAACCAACTGTCCTCTTCAACGGACAATTGCCAACTGTCAGATCCCAACTGTCATTCCTCAAGATTCCATTTATCAGTCTTCAGACAGCGCCATCTGGTGTCAAACATGTCACACTGCAGAAAATACATCTTGTGCTGGCTCATGAATTGCCATTAAAAATGCAATAATCTGACACTCCTCCTTCATGAGCAACACAAATACACACATTACTTATAATAACAATATCTTCTTACAAAATACATTTAATTTACAATTAGTCAATAATTTTGTAAACATATCAGCCATATTCTCATCTGACTGGACATACACAGGATTAATAAAACCATCCTGTACTAACTTTCTAACATTTTGGTACCTTACCTCAATATATTTTGTTCTCTGCTTTAATCCTTCAGCATTTGATATTGCTA
>JARBWK010003419.1:0-12412 GCA_030556195.1 Anolis apletophallus | reverse complement strand
GACAACCCCTTGTTGACCCGACTCAGACTGGACAATCTTTCTATATCCAAACTGCTGACCCTCAATGCAAAGGGACCTTGAAGTTACCTCAGCCACTTCCGTCTTATGGCAGGGTAGACTATCTCCTTTATTAACCATTGAACTGCAGAGATTTATAATTTCTCAGTGACCACTTGACCACGCTGCCACCATTTATTGGTCTGACCACTGACCTTGAGGGCCACCACCAATAAAAGAATTAGGAGAGGTGTTTTTCTTTTAAGATGCAAACAATTTATTATGACACAAATGGGTACAAAATCTTGGTTGGTTTTATACTTCCTCAGAGGCACAAACTTATTCTGTTACACAAAACACAATGGGGATATATTATAGGGTTTCCACTAAACCTCTATAAAACCCCTGGACTTTCCAACTTTAACTAGGGTCTCTACACCCATACAACTGGACTGCTCTCTTGCAGACCTTAAGACCAACTAAAACACTGAACTGTTCTCTTACAGTCCTCAGGACCAACTAACACAAAACAGAACTCCTCCCCTCTCATGTGGCAGTTGGCTTCCAACCGCTCTTTATCAACTGTAAAATTCAAACCTTGAACATTCTAAAAGCCTCTAGCCCTGGTTGCTATGGCGACAGCTCTTCAAAGCTTCTGCCAAGCCTCCCTTCTGTTTCACCCACAGCAACAATCCATAGAATATTCCCCCGAACTACACAAAACAACATACATTTAACATATGTCACACAACATTTACACACAAATAATCGACATCATTACACCCTGTCATACAGTTCTTACTTTCAGAAAGCTTTTCCTAATGTTCTTTCTCCCCTGTAGTTTAAGTCCATTCCTTTGTGTCCCATTCTCTAGAATAGTGGAACTTTGATGTGATATACAGTGTTCCCTCACTACTTCGCGGTTCACTTATTGCAGACTCGCTGTTTCGCGGATTTTAAAAAATATTAATTTAAAATATATAGGTGCTTTCCCTCCTCAGTCCTCCCTCCCTCCAGCCTAGAAGGGCCTTTCCTTCCTTCCTTCCTTTCCTTCACTTTATTTTAAGTTTATAAAGACTTAAAATAGTGTATAACTACTAAAATAATGTATAAATATTAAAATAAATAGAGTGTCCCTACATCACAGTTTTTCACTTATTGTGGTAGGTCCTGGAACCTAACCTCAGCAATAAGTAAGGGAACACTGTACTTCCAAACATTTAAACATGTCACCTCTTAACCTTCTCTTCTCCAGGCTACACATACCCAGCTTCCTTTAGTCACTCCTCATAGGTATCGTTTCCAGACCTTTTACCATTTTGTCCACTTTGCTCTGGGCACATCCTAATTTTGTCAATATCCTTCCTGAACTTTGTTGGCCAGAATGGACACAATATTCCAGATGAGGTCTGGCCAAAGCAGAATAGAGTGAGTATGGTTTCCCTTGATCTAAACACTATTGATGCAGCTTAGAATTGCAGCAGCATTTTAAGCTGTCACTAATGCACATGTTCAGCTTGTACTAAGACTTTGACATGTACTGTTGTCATAGAATGACAGAAATAAAGACGAAGGTGCCTCAAATGCAATGGCCACCATCAGAGTTTCAGCCATACAGTTGCATATTCTTGGATGGTGCTGTTATATAAATATTTAACAATGTATCCAACTATCTTCTTTCTTCATTCAGATTTCAGAAACAGGAAATATTTTTCCCACATTGGCCAATGGGACAATAAGCATGCACATTGTTGTTGTTTATTCGTTCAGTCACTTCCAACTGTTCATGACCACATGGACCAGCCCAAGCCAGAGCTCCCTGTCAACTGTTGTCACCCCCAGCTCCTTCAAGGTCAAGCCAGTCAGTTCAAGGATACCATCCATCCATCTAGCTCTTGTCGGCCCGTCTTCCTTTTTCCTTCCATTTCCTTCAGCATAATTGTCTTCTCCATGTTTTTCTGTCTTCTCATTATGTGGCCAAAGTACTTCATATTTACCTCTAATATCCTTCCCTCCAGTGAGCAGTGGGGCTTTATTTCCTGGAGTATGGACTGGTTGGATCTTCTTGCGGTCCAAGGCACCCCCAGAATTTTCCTCCAACACCACAGTTCAAAAGCTTCTATCTTCCTTCGCTCAGTCTTTCTTATGGTCCAGCTCTCACATCCATATGTTACTACAGGGAATAACTTTGCTTTAGCTATGCGGATCTTTGTTGCCAGTGTGATGTCTCTATTCTTCACTATTTTATTGAGATTGGTCATTGCTCTCCTCCCAAGAAGTAAACGTCTTCTGATTTCCTGGCTGCAGTCTGAGTCTGCAGTAATTTTTGCACCTAGAAATACAAAGTCTGTCACTGCTTCCATGTTTTCTCCCTCTTTGTCAGTTATCCATCAGTCTGGTTGCCATAATCTTGGGTTTTGTGATGTTTAGCTGCAACCCAACTTTTGCGCTTTCTTTTTTCACCCTGGTTAGAAGGCACATTGGTGAAAACACAATTGATTGTAGAATATTGCTACTCAGCAGAAGGGTGGCGTAGAGCAGCATTGATGCGATTACATGACGGTGTATTTACATTATTTGTATTAGGTAGTACGCCAAAGTATTTACAGATTTTTGAAATAGATTTTGCAGGAATCCTTAGAACAGTTGTATAAAATAGGTTAGAGGCAATGTGGTATAGTGGTTTGAGTTGGACTAAGAAACTGGGAGATCAGGTCCCAAATCCCCACTTAGCCATGGAAACTTATGGGCTGACTTCAGCAAATCATAATCTCTCAGCCTCAGATTCCTGCCCCCACCTGAAAAAGCATGATAGGTTCACCTTAGGATTGTCAAAACAAATTTATTTATTTATTTATTTATTGGGCTTCTATGCCGCCACTCCCGGGAGGCTCGGGGCGGCTCACAAGCAGGATACAAAACAACATATTAAAAACAGATTAAAACACGACAAAGTACGTCAGTCTAAGACCAACAGAATTAAAAGCCTGATGTGCAGAATACAAAGCACAACAAATAACTTGAAAGCACACATCTCTCGGCATTACTTCGCGAACGAAGATTCAGGAAGGACTCATCCCACGCTTTTTACAAGCGCGTTGATGACTAAAAGGCCAATCTGAGATAGGCAAGTTCGGTTGCAGAAAGCGCAGCAGAAAGTCTCCTTGGGTGATGTTTTTCCAAGTTGCGGTTCTTTCTGCGTTGTCGTTTCTCTTCGAGACCCATTCGGCGTGTCTTCTCGAAAGAGGCCGCAGCATTGTGGATAGTGCTTCTCCATGCCTCCCGATGTGAGGCCAGGGTGGACCATTGTTGGTGATCAATCTGGCCAAGCCTGAGATGTTGTTTCAGGGAGTCCTTATATATCTCTTTGGGGGGCGCCTCTCTTGCGCTGACCCGTGGCGAGTTCACCGTAGAGTAGTATCTTTGGGAGGCGGTGGTCCTCCATCCTAGAGACGTGTCCTGCCCAGCGCAGCTGTGTTCTCAATAGCATGGCCTCAATGCTGGTGATCCCTGCTTGCTCAAGGACAGCAACATTCGTCACATAGTCGGTCCAGTGTATATTTAGGATTGTGCGAAGACAGCGCTGATGAAAGCGCTCGAGGAGTCGTAGGTGTTGGCGATAGGTGACCCATGTTTCAGACCCATAGAGGAGAATGGACAGTATGATAGCTCTGTACACACTGATTTTGGTGCTTTGTCTCAGGTGCTTGTTGCTCCAGACTCTTTTGTGAAGCCTTCGAATGCACTATATGCCTTTGATAATCTGTGATCTATCTCTTTGTCAATCTTGGCGTCTGAAGAGATGATGCTTCCCAGGTAGGTGAACTGCTGAACGGACTTAAGCACAGATGTGCCTATGCTGACGTGAGGATGGTGGTGTTCTTCCTGTGGTGCGGGCTGGTAGAGGACTTCTGTTTTCTTCAGGCTGACTTCCAGCCCAAACAGCTCTGCAGCTGTTGCAAAGCAGGATGTGAGGCGCTGCAGGGCTGCTTCTGAATGGGCGACAAGGGCAGCATCGTCAGCAAAAAGTAGCTCACGGACTAGATAGTTTAGAGTCTTAGTGCGAGCCCTCAGACGGCTTAAGTTGAACAAGCTACCATCAGTACGATAGCGTATATATATGCCGTCTTCTTCTTGTAGGTCTGCCATAGCCCTTTGGAGCATCATGCTGAAGAAGATTGTAAATAGGGTTGGTGCAAGAACACAACCTTGTTTCACTCCATTAGTTATGAGAAAGGGCTCCGAGAGAGCATCGCCATATCTGACTTGACCGTGCTGGCCCTCATGTAACAGGACAATCATTTTGAGGAACTTGGGGGGACATCCTAGACGTTCCAGGATCTGCCACAGACCTTTCCTGCTCACAGTGTCGAAGGCTTTGGTGAGGTCGACAAATGTTACATAGAGTCCTTTGTTCTGCTCTCGACATTTCTCTTGCAGTTGTCTCAGGGCAAAAACCATATCTGTGGTGCTCCTATTTGCTCTGAAGCCGCATTGGCTTTCAGGGAGAAGTTCTTCTGCAATAGCCGGAACTAATCTGTTCAGGAGTATCCTTGCAAGGATTTTTCCAGCAATGGAGAGCAGTGTTATACCTCGATAGTTTGAGCAATCGGATTTTGTTCCCTTTTTCTTATACAGGGTGATGATAACTGCATCTCGGAGATCTGATGGCAGTTCACCTTTTTCCCAGCAACTCACAAGGAGCTCGTGGAATTTAGCATGCAGTACATGACCTCCCTGTTTCCAAGCTTCAGGTGGGATTCCATCGATCCGGCTGCCTTGCCATTTTCAACTGCTGTATGGCCTCAAAGGTCTCTTCCAGAGTGGGAGCTGTGTACAGTTCATTTTTCATTGGTTGTTGTATCATGTGTTGGATAGCTGAACCTTGGACTACTCGGCTGGCATTAAAGAGACCCTGAAAATGTTCAGCCCATCGGTTCAGGATGGAGGTTTTATCAGTAATTAGTGTTTGACAATCTGTACTGTATAAGGGGCTTTGGACCTGATAAGTAGGTCCAAACACTGCTTTGAGAGCTTCATAAAAACCTCTGTGATCACCGAGATCTGCACAGCGTTGTGTCTTTTCTGATAAATCAATCCACCACTTGTTCTGGATGTCTCTGAGTTTTTGTTGGAGTTTACTACATGCGAGACGAAAGGCTGCTTTTCTTACATGGCAAGATGGCTGGGCGAGGAATGCCTGGTGAGTGGTTCTCTTCTTTGCCAACAGCTCCTGGATCTCTTGGTTGTTTTCATCAAACCAGTCTTGGTTTTTCTTAAGGGAGAATCCTAGGGATTCTTCAGCAGACTGCAGGATACTGTTTTTGATGTGTTGCCAGAGCGCTGTAGGAGAAGAATCTGTAGGGTGGACTTCAAGTTTTGCTTGCAGATTTACCTGGAAGTTGTCTCTCACAACAGCCTGTTGAAGACTGTTTACTTGGAGTCTCCTCTTTAAGATGCCACCCCTCTTAGGTTTGAGCTTAAGGTGTAGATTTAGTTTACATCTTACAAGGCGATGGTCTGTTTGACATTCTGCACTGGGCATCACGAATGTTTCTCTGGCGCACTAAAACATAGTCAATGAGGTGCCACTGCTTTCTGCTTTCTGCTTTCTGCTTTCTGCTTTCAACAACAACAGCAATAGAGAAGGTGAAAATAAATAACCCCCTATTACAAAAAGCCTATGTATGTGCTAAGATAAACTCTTAGGACCAGCATTAAGGGTCAGCACCATTTGGCACTCCCAAGATTCATGTCCTAATCTGTTGTCAACTCATTATTTTCTTCTACTTGGTGCCATCTCTTGTTACTACCCCACAAGAACAAGCACAGAAATAGGGATTTTCCAGTAGAAGAATTTGAAACACTTTCTATGTTGAGCTATGAGTAATGCCCCACTGCAGGTATCCTTTCAGGAATCAGCCTCCATTCATAGTTTATAGCAGTAACTGAGATTTTAAATGCAAGTGTTTGTTGCAAGTTCCTCCCCTAATGGCCTCACAAAATGTCACAGTTCCAAAACAATAGCACAGCTTCATGGGCAAAGGTGTCTAATGGCTTATGCCACACAAGATCGGGCAGCGGTTCTTAAATTAGCAATGTGTGTCTTTCCCACCCTCATTGTTCTCCTCTGAATGCCTTTCCCAGGGCAACAGTGGAATGCGATAGCGGAAACAATTCTATTGCCACCACTCCCAAATCTGATCCAAAACAAACTTGAGTGCAAGGGAATTATTTGCACTGAATAAGCACTCCATCACCAAATGTCAGTTTCTCTCTTTTTGCCACATGGAAGGGATGGACAATGGTAAAGAAACGTGTTCCTTCTGCATTAATAGATCTATTTTGGTGTATCATCACTGTATCCCTGCTTGCACTTTGGAAGGGAAAATGTGCAAAGGAAATGGCTCAAAACAAGGACATATGTTCAACTTTTTAATCTCAGGACAGTCAGACAGAAAAGCATCAGTAATGTACATATAGGACACATACTTAAATAATAGGCAAAGAGATGGAATCATACATCCTTCAAAAATTGATAGCACTTCCTAACATTCTGCATCATTGAACATATTGGTTGGAGCTTTTGGGACTTGTAGTGCAAGAACATCTGGAGGACCACATGATACCCAACCTGTGCTTTTCATTGCCACATGTTCTATCTTACAGAAGGAACTCCTCTCTTTGAAGGTATTTTATGTTAGAAAAATATGTTGGCTTAATCTAATCATATAGTAAAACAGGGACTGACTTGGAAATTCCACTTTTGCACTTAGCCCTCAGACGGCAGAATGAACCAGAATTACATTGTTGAGCAAACACTTTCACAACCCTCACCTAGTATGGCAGTTGGGTATATAAATCATATAAGAGTCAGCAATTTAGCCCCAATTTTTTGAACTGGCTGACATTTCTGAGCAGTTTCCAAGGGCAGTCCATATAGTTGTGTTATTCCCCTGAATGAAGGAGAGATTCTCCAGTTATGGCTGACAGCCTCCTTGTTTGTAGTACAGTGAATAAAAAAGCCAAGGTAGAGGAAAGGCATAATCACACTTTATTCTCCTTTGGTCAGACCTCACCTGGAATATTGTCACCAGTTCCGGCCAAAGCCATTCAAGAAGGATATTGACAAGCTGGAATGTGTCAGATAAGGATGACCAAAATAGTCAAAGGTCTGGAAGCCAGGCCCCATGAAGAGTGGCTTAGGAGCTGGGTATATTTAGTTTGGAGAAGGAAAGGTTGATAGTGGACATGATAGCCATGTTTAAATATTTGAAAGGATGTCACATATCTACAGCAATTGCTGTATTTTATTGTTTTTACCAGAGGTACTTTGGATTTATGATGTTGTGTTTATTGTTTATTGTCTACTCGTATGTTTTGTTTTATTTATTTATTATTTATTTATTATTGCGATTTCTGCGCCGCCGACTCCCAAGGGCTCGCGGCGGCTCACATACTACTGGCTCAGCGCCAGAGGAACAACATAAAACATAGAGCACGAAAGATATAGCTTAACTTAAAAACCAGTAATTAAATTAAAAACGTTTAAAACGTTAAAAGTAGCCGATTAAAAAAGCAATGTGTAAAGGGCCTACTCCCCAAAGGCCTGCCTAAACAGATAAGTTTTGCAGGCCCGTCTGAAGGGGAGTAGGTCCCTCAGGGCTCTGGCCTCAGCCGGGAGGGCGTTCCATAGCGTAGGAGCTATCACAGAGAACGCCCTCCGGCGAGTAGATGTTAGCGGGCTAGTTTAGCAGATGGAACTGCCAGCAAGTTGGCCTCTTCAGACCGCAGTGATCTCGATGGGCAATATAGGGCGAGACGGTCCCTCAGATACGCTGGCCCCAGGCCGTGTATGGCCTTAAAGGTAAGAACCAGCACTTTGAAGGCGACCCGGTGCTCAATGGGCAGCCAGTGCAGATCCCGCAAGATTGGAGTTATTCGGCAACCTGCTGGAACCCCAGACAGGAGCCGGGCGGCGGTGTTCTGCACCAGCTTGAGCTTCGGATCGGCGACATAGGCAGGCCAACGTGAGCGCGTTACAGTAGTCTAGCCTCGAGATGACCGTGGCTTGGATCACCGTGGCCAGGTCGGTCCGGGAGAGATAGGGGGCCAGCCTCCTCGCCTGGCGGAGGTGGAAAAAGGCAGCCTTGCTGGCCATGGAGACCTGGGCCTCCATGGTCAGCTGGGAGTCCAGATGGATGCCAAGGCTTTTCACTGACGGCGCTGGTTGTAGTGCCGCACCGTCCAGGGTCGGAAGCCGGGCACCCATCCGCCCGGGTGGCCCAGCCACAAGATCTCCGTCTTCGCCGGATTCACCCTCAACCTACTGGCTCGCAGCCATCCAGTGACGGCCTCAAGGCAATGTTGGAAATTATCGGGACGGACTCCGGCCTGCCCCCATCCTCAGAATGAGCTGAGTGTCATCGGCATATTGGTGACAGGTCAGCCCATAACTCCACACCAGCTGTGCAAGTTGCTGCATGTAGATGTTAAATAACAGAGGGGAGAGGATGGCCCCTGAGGGACCCCACAAATCAGTGGGAGCCCTCAGAGACCACCCGCCCCTCCTCACGCTGAGACCGCTGGCGGAGAAAGGAGGCCAGCCATTTAAGGGCTGTCCCCTCACTCCAGCCATGGCCAGGCGGTGGATCAAAGATTGTGGGCGACCGTGTCAAACGCTGCCGTGAGGTCCTTTAACACGAGCAGCGCAGACCCGCGTTGGTCGAGCTGGCAGCGGAGTTGGTCTGTGATGGAGACCAGGACCGTCTCCGTCCCGTGCCCCGAACGGAAGCCGGACTGGAAGGGGTCTAGCCATGTTGCATCATCAAAGAAGGACTGCAACTGCTCCATTACTGCCCTCTCAACCACCTTGCACAGGTACGAAAGATTCGACACCGGGCGGTAGTTGGAGGAACCGCAGGGTCCAATGATGGTTTCTTCAGTAATGGAGCTACCACCGCCTCTTTCAAGCACTCTGGAAAAACCCTTGCTCAAGGGAGCTAAATGATCTTCAACAGAGGCCCCGTGGCCCCTCCAGGCAAGATCTAACAAGCCAGGAGGGGCACGGGTCGAGGGAGCAGGTGGTTGGGCGAGCTGCAGTCACTCTCTTGTCAACAGCATCTGCGTCCAGTGGCCGAACCTGGTCGAGGGTGGGCCCGGCGGAGGGCCACGGAGTCTCTAGCTCTCTCCTGTATCAACTGTGGCAGGGAGGTCCGCGGAGGCTCAGTATCTTGTCTGCGAAAAAGCTCTGGAAAGCACCGGCGGTGAGGCCTGATCACTATTTTTTGGGACAGTAGGGACCGTCGTCAGAGACCGAATCACCTTAAACAATTGGGCCGGGCGTGAGCCTGCAGACGCTATCAAGGCAGAGAAGTATTCATTTTTGGCTGCCTTGACGGCATGCTCATAAGTCTCCTTTAATAGCTTATAAGCTGATACTGAGGCTTCGTCACGGAGCTTCCGCCACTTTCGCGCTCAAGCCGTCTCCTTTCCCGCTTCATGGTCCTGAGGTCCCCTGTATACCAGGGGGGACCGATGATTGCGGTCGGAGAGGGCCTAGGAGCACCCTCGTCGAGGCTCTGGCCAGTGAGTGTTCCAAGCCTGGACAAGCTCCTCGACTGAGATGCTGGTAGACTCAGATCCTCAGAGCATTCAGGAACCTATCAGGATAAGTCTCCCTTGGGCGAACAAAAATCCGTTCGGCGCCCTTGCATGGGGGAGCGGTTGCTCAGCCCAGGATCCTTAGAGCACAGTGGTCAGCCATGGAACCTCTATTACGGAGGCTAGGTCACTTGAACCCCTGCACTGAACACCAAGTCGGTGTGACAGAAGAGGCCGAGTGTGTGGGTCCCGAGTCACACAGGGAGGCCCAATGTGGCCATGGAGAAATTGGGTCCGCGGCTGCAGATGGAGTGGAGGCTGCATCGGCGTGGACATTAAGTCCCCCAGAACAATAAGCCTGGGAAACCTCAATGCCCACCGACACAGTCTCAGCAGCCGCGCCAGGCTCTCAGCTGGTAAGCTAGGCGCACGGTACCAGCAGGATCGCCAGGCTCTCCGGGGACTCCCACACTAGGCCGACACTCTCAGCGAGGTGACAAGTGCAGGGATCGCTCTAGGTGTAATCCCATCTCGGGAGTATTGCCACCCCCGTCCTGGTTCCTATTCAGTGCGTGGCCGCGTAGTCAGGGGACCACTTCTTGGGAGGCAGATGAAGTCGCTCTCCTGCAACCAGGTCTCGGTAATGCAGAACAGGTCCCGCTTTGAGATCTTCACAAAACTCCCTGACAGTAGCGGTCTTGTTTCGGACAGAGCGTGCGTTAACCAGCACCAGAGTGGAAGGTGGGAGAACTGGTGTCTACCAACAGCGTGTCTGGGGATAGGGCCAGGTCAGAACCGGGTCGGGTCCGGTCTGCGACTCGGGCCGGTTCACCTTAAACGTTAGCATTAGACCTGCGCCTACCGTACTCACCCTGCCCGAGATCACTGGGATACTCAGCGGACCTGCTTGACAAAAACTGGCTTGGGGTTCAGTTTCCGGCACACCCGTGAAAAGGGGAGGCCTGTGAGGGTCTCGGGCATTCGTCACCAATTCAGTTGGCAACTCCCTGGCCTCCAACCCCCGTTCCGACACGAAACTGATACCCGATCCTTGGCCCGACACCCATGCCCTGGTGAGGCCCGACAGGCAGCTTGCCCGTTTGGCTATTGGGTGGCCCTTCAGGCCCGATGGTGAAATTAAAGGCTGGTCGGCCCGGGCCAGTTCATGGGTTTGAGCTAAACGGTTCTCCTTCCAAGAGTAACTGGCCCCCCAGAAGGTCCGTGCTCGAAAGGGTCTTTCGAGTCGTGCTAACCCGCTCTTCTGCGAGGGGCTGGCCTGGTTCGGATAGCTAATGGTTCAGGACCGGCTCAACGCTAGCCTGGGCTGTAGCTGGAAGCCGAGGGGCAGACTGCTGTTGGGACCCTAGGTCGCAATTGGGGCCCCCAGAGCTGCTGACTATTCTTGGAGGCAGATGGAGGAAGGAAGGTAATGTAATGATGTTGATTATTTGTGTGTTTTGCACTTGAATTTTGCATGTCACACCTTGAGTGCTTTGTGTGCTGCCCCGAGTCCCTCTGGGAGATGGTGGCAGGATATAAATAAAAGATTATTATTATTAGTTCATTGAGGGGGATGGGCAGTTTTTTTTTGCTGCTCTGCTGACTAGGACAAGGAACAATGGATCAAATTTCAGGAAAAAAGATTCCACCTAAACTTTAGGAAGAACTTCCTGATAGTAAGACCTGCTTGGCAATGGAATTTGCTGTCTTGGAGTGTGGTGGAGTCTGCTTCTAGAACAATGGTTCTCAACCTTGCTAATGCTGCAACCCCTTAATACAATTCCTCATGTTGTGGTGACCCCCAACCATAAAATTATTTTTGTTGCTACTTCATAACTGTCATTTTGCTACTGTTATGAATCATAATGTAAATGTCCTATATGCAGGATGTATTTTCATTCACTGGACCAACTTTTGGCACAAATGCCAGATATGCCCAAATTTGAATACTGGTAGAGTTGGGGTGGGAGGATTGATTTTGTCATTTGGGGTTGTAGTTGCTGGGATTTATAGTTAACCTAGAAGCAAAGAGCATTCTGAACTCCACAAACAAGGGAATTGAAACAAAATTAGAACACAGAACTCCCATGACCAACAGAAAATACTGGAAGGGTTTGGTGGGCATTGACCTTGATTTTTGGAGTTGTAGTTCACCTACACCTAGAGAGCACTGTGGATGCAAACAATGATGGATCTGGAGCACACTTGGCACGGAACCTCAATATGCCCAAATGTGAACACTGGTGGAATTTGGGGAAGATAGACCTTGGTATTTTGGAACTGTAGTTGCTGGGATTTATAGTTCACCTACAGATTTGGGAGAAATTGACAGTGATTTCACCTACCTCCAGAGAGAGCACTAAAGAAGCTAAATTACTATGGATTTGGACCAAATTTTGGCAATAAGTTTGACACCACCCTGCCATGCGTGGAGCACGCTGCTATCACCTCCCCATCCTCAGAAGCAGCCCTCCCTTGGCTGAGAGACTGGCAAATCACAGCAGGAGGAGGGCTTTTTGGGGGAGATTTGTTTTCTGTTTCCAAAAAGGAAGAGAAGGGTGGAGAAATCTTTATATCTTGTCAAAGGGGTTCCTAAGACGACACAAATATACGTTTTCTGATGGTCTTGGAAACCCATTGAAACCCACTCAAACCCTCCCCAGGGGTCCCAACCTCAGGTTGAGAAATGCTGATCTAAAGTTCTTTAAGCAGAGGCTGGGGCCATCTGTTATGGTGTTTTGATTGCCTTCTCCTGCATGGCAAGGATTGAACTGGATGACCCTTGTGCTTTCTCTAACTATATGATTGTATG
>JARBWK010003418.1:0-12413 GCA_030556195.1 Anolis apletophallus | reverse complement strand
TAAATCACTGGCCGAGAGGTCATGAGTTCAAGCCAGCCTGGGTTGGAGTGAGCTCCCGACCATTAATAGCCTAGCATGCTGTTGACCTATGAAGACAGTTGGGCAAAAGTATGATAGCTGGGACCAAATGCTGGAGTTCAGCGCAACGCAATGTGAATGTGTTTGCAGACCAGAGCATTAAGCACTATCCTGGGCTGTTTTGTGTCCCCCCCCCCCCCTTTTTCTGGCAAACTATCATACTACATAAGAACATAAGAAGAGCCATGCTGAATCGGACCTCAGCCCATCTAGTCCAGCATTCTGTATCACACAGTGGCCCACCAGTTGTACACGGGGATCTCGAGCAGAAGGGAGGGCAAAACCCTGACCTGCTCCCGACCCCCCACAACCAGTACCCAGGGAAATCCTGCCTACCTCAACCAACTCCGAGGTGGCACTTGAATGTCCTTTACTGTCTCGGCATTGGGTCCCAGCTATCATACTTTTGCCCAACTGTCTTTCATAGGTCAACAGCAAGCTAGGCTATTAATGGTCAGCAGCTCACTCTAACCCAGGCTGGCTTCGAACTCATGACCTCTCGGTCAGTTGCATCTGTCAAGTAGGAAATTTAGGTACCGCATTATGCGGAGGGGACCCACCCCCTCCGCATAATGCAGTGGTTTAAACCTCTGAGCTGCAGAACTTGCTAACCAAAAGGTTGCAGTGTCAGATCCAGGAAGCTCATATAAAGAGGCTGCAATGGGTGCTGCACCAAGTGCAAGCCCAGCACACTTTGAGCATCCTTTCACTGGGGGTTGCAGAACCTCTGCGCTGCCACATTCATGCGCTTCCACACTGCCATGGCTGCTTGCTGTGGAATCGGAGTTGTGGCACAGCTAGTTAGTAGCCAGCAGCATTAAGTCACTACTGACTGAGAGGTCATTGAGTTCAAAGCCAGCCCAGGTTGGAGTGAGCTCCTGACCATTAGTAGTCTAGCTTGCTGTTGACCTGTTGTTTATTCGTTCAGTTACTTCCAACTCTTCGTGGCCACATGGACCAGCCCATGCCAGAGCTCCGTGTCAACCGTCACCTTCCCCAGCGCCTTCAGGGTCAAGCCAGTCACTTCAAGGACACCATCCATCCATCTTGCCCTTGCTCGGCCCCTCTTCCTTTTCCTTTCCATTTTCCCCAGCATCATTCTCTTCTCTGAGCTTTCCTGTCTTCTCATTATGTGGCCAAAGTACTTCATCTTTGCCTCTAATATCCTTCCCTTCAATGAGCAGTCGGGCTTTATTTCCTGGACTGGTTGGATCTTCTCACGGTCCAAGGCACCCTCAGAACTTTCTCCAACACCACAGTCCAAAAGCATCTATGTTCCTTCGCTCAGCCTTCCTTAGGGTCCAGCTCTCACATCCATAGGTTACTACAGGGAATACCATTGCTTTTATTATGCGGATCTTCATTGCCAGGGTGATGTCTCTACTCTTCACTACTTCATCGAGATTGGTCATTGCTCTCCTCCCAAGAAGTAAGCATCTTCTGATTTCCTGGCTGCAATCTGCGTCTGCAGAATTTTTGCACCTAGAAAGGCAGTCTGCTGTTCACCTATGCAGCCCGAAAGACAGTTGCATCTGTCAAGTAGGACATTTAGGTACCACTTTATGCAGGAAGGGGACCCCCGTGGCGCTGCGGGTTAAGCTGCTGAGCTGCTGAACTTGCTAACCGAAAAGTTGCAGGTTTGAATCCGGGGAGTGGTATGAGCTCCCGCTGTTAGCCCCAGCTTCTGCCAAACTAGCAGTTGGAAAACATGCAAATGTGAGTAGATCAATAGGTACCACATATGTGGGAAGGTAAAGGTGCTCCATGCAGTCATGCCGGCCACATGACCTTGGGGCTGTCTACGAACAATGCCGGTTCTTCAACTTAGAAATTGAGATGAGCACCACCCCCCAGTGTTGGACACGATTAGACTTGCTGTGGGTAACTAGGCAAGTGGGATTTATATATCTGTGGAATGTCCAGGTGGGAGACAAATGCTAAGTTCAGCAAAGGAAGGATCTGCTCACCTCTGCAGGAGTCTACCATATATCATACAGCTGTGGACAAGTCTACATAGGGACCACCAAGCTCAGCGATGCCCAAACATGAATTAATGCTAATCAAGGTGGCCGATTGCAACATTCACACTTGCCTCAAGCAGACAAGAGTTCTTTCTCCCACCCGTGACATTCAACGGATATATAAACCTCACTTCCCTAGCTTCCAACAGACCTCACAACCTCTGAGGATGCCTGCCGTAGATGTGGCCAAAAGGTCAGGAGAGAATGATTCTCGAACATGACCATACAGCCCACAGAATTCACAGTAACCCACTGTTTATACCAGGGGTGCTCACATTTTTTCAGCATGCGAGCTACTCTTAAAGCAACCAAGTCCAAAAGATTTACCTGCCCCCGCCACCATGTGCTCCTGCGCGCTCCCGCCGCCGCACGCTCTTGCCACCGCGTGTGCTCCTGCTGCTGTTTTCCACCCATACAGCGCTTCTTCCGTCTGCAGGGCATTGCAGGAAGGAGAAAGCACGAGGCGGGGCATCCAGAGGGAGCGCTCCGCCCTGCCTGTCTCGCCGGCAACGGAGGCTGCACAGCTGCTTCTGGACGAGAAAGAGGCAGGGCGCTCCCTCCAGAGGCCCCGCCTCGTGCTTCCTTCTTCCTGCAATGCACCGCAGGCGAAAGAAGCACCGCGAGAGCGGAAGCCAGCAGCAGGAGCATGCATGCGCACAAGGTGTGCACGCACATGGCAGGAGCGCCCCATCTGGCTGGTGAGGCCCGAAGATCACCTGGAAGAGGGCCGAAGATCTACTAGTAGCTCCCGAGCTACCTAATGAGCACCCCTGGTTTATACCTTTCCACTAACTGACCAGCAGGTTTGTAATTGAGCATCATCTGCAATAACACACTTTTAGAGAAGATAAGCATCCTAAAAGCATCAGATCCCATCTGATCTTGGGAACTAAGCAGGATTAGCACTGATTAGCACTTGGATGGTAGACCACCAATGATCCTAAGAAGAACCAGTCATGGGTTTTCCTGGAAACATTTGCTCAGAGGAGGTTTGGCATTGCTTTTTTCCAAGGCTGAGATAGTGGAACTTGCTCAAGATCACTCAGGCCCCTTCTACAGTGTCATATAATCTAAATTATCAAAACAGATAATTCACATTATCTGCATTGAACTGGATTAAATGAGTCCACACTGTCAGATAATCCAGTTCAAAGCAGATAATCTGGATTTTATATGGCAGTGGAGAAGGGGCCTCAGTGAGTCACCATGGCTGAACAGTGATTCAAACCTTAGTTTCCAGGGTATTGGTCCAATGCTCAGTGTAATGGATTGGCCTACCTTGAAGGGTTGGTGTAAATGGCAAAAAACAGTCCTAGTTTGCTAAAGGAGAGCAGAGGGGAGGAGCAAACAGGCAACCTCATAATCAGGAGTGCAGTCTGATTGGCTGATGAAATTGGAGGGGGAAACTCACCAACTGGAGATGGGCAGAACCAGAAGGAGGGAGAAGAAACTGAGGCAGCCATTTTTAGATCAGTTAGGAGTTTGATGGGGAAGAAGACAGTCAGGAGCTTGAAGGGGGAGAAAAAGAAGGAAGGAAAGGAAAGGAAAGGAAAGGAAAGGAAGGAAGGAAGGAAGGAAGGAAGGAAGGAAGGAAGGAAGGAAGGAAGGAAAAATATGGGAACTGTTTGTGGTTTAAAGATATCTCTTTGAGAATAATAGTTAATAAGCCTCTATAGTAATTAGAGTGCTGTGGAAGGAAGGGAGATTCCAAAAGATTTAAAGAATCCTGTTTGGATTTCTGTGTGTGCAACTTAGTTTTAAGAAACTCAAGATAAAAGTACCATCCTCTGTAAGAAGTAAAACCTGCTAAGTTATTTGAAACCATTACACATAATGACTGTTCAAAATAAACAACATTTTCCTGTTTCATTTCAACTGAAGTCCTTGCCTGGCTTTTTAAACATCCCAATGAAGGAGGTAGCCCATTAAAATAATAAATTGGCGGCAGCAATAGAAACCTTTAATAAATAATAGGTAGCAGCAATGGCAAAATATAAAATACAGTTGTAGCTTCTCACTGTCTGGCCTTGTGTGTGTGAGGGTGTGCGTTCTCTGATTCCCTCATGGCCTTGCCTTGGGCTAGATAGACCTTGTTTGTCCTTTGTTATCCATCTTTGTAGGTGGTTGTTGCAATTGGTGGCAGTGCTGGCCTGGCGTCTTTATTACACTCAGCCTATTACAACCCATGGTTTGACAGTGAATAGTAGGTGTTTTCAGTTCTATTTCAGAGGAAGAAACTGCTAAAACTACTTTTGAACATTCCCTGCCTTTGAAAACCCTGAGAAATTCGGGTTACTATAAGTCGACAGGCACATACACGAATGCAGAGAAAATATGTGCTAGCTTTCTTTCCTTGTCTCCTTGGTCTCTATCGCAAGAGGCAGGTAAACTGCCATTGCAGATGGACCGACACCTTTGTTTTTGGTCCCAGTCACAATGTGCCCCTGGTGGTGTAGCAGTTAACCCACTGAGCTGCTGAACTTGCTGACCAAACAGTTGGCGATTAGAATCTGAGGAATGGGGTGAGCTCCCGCTGTTAGACCCAGCTTCTGCCAATCTAGCAGTTTGAAAACATGTAAATGTGAGTAGATCAATAGGTACCATTTCTGCAGGAAGGTAATGGTGCTCCATGCAGTCATGCTGGCCACATGACCTAGGTGTCGTCTACGGACAATGTCAACTCTTCAGTTTAGAAATGGAGATGATTGCCACCCCCACCCCAGAGTCGGACACGACTAGACTTAATGTCAGGGAAAACCTTTTTACCCACAATGCATCCCAGTGCTAGTTTGCCTCCTTGATTCTCTGAAACTCATCAGTAGCTCCCAATCCCACAGTGTTTCCATCACATTGCTGCAATGGCCTCTTCCATTTCTTTATCAGTATACTGTAAAGCAGCGTTTCTCAACTTGGGGGTCGGGACCCTTGGGGGAGGTCGTGAGGGGCTGTCAGAGGGGCCGCCAAAGACCATCAGAAAACAGTATTTTATGTTGATCATCGGGGTTCTGTGTGGGAAATTTGCTGCGATTCTATCATTGGTAGGTATGGTGGTAAAGCTACGTTCAAATCAACTGGCTGGACAGGGTGGACCCTCTCTTAAAGATCCCACCGCTGCCGCCAATATGTGACCACTCCACTTCTTGACCGGCCTCAGACTGGACAATCTTTCTATGTCCACACTGCTGACCTCCAATCCAAGGAAACCTCGAAGTTACCTCAGCAACTTCACGTTTATTGGCAGGGTACTGTCTCACCCCTTCACCATTTAACTGACTGGAGTTTTAAAACTTCTCAGTGACCACTTGACCACGCTGCCACCATTTATCCGGCTGACCACTGACTTTGAGGGCCACCACCAATAAAAGAATCAGGAGAGGTGTTTTCCTTTTAAGATGCAAACAATTTATTTTGACACAAATGGGTACAATCTTGGTTGGTTTCAAACTTCCTTAGAGGCACAACTTTTTCTGTTACATAACACAATGGGGACCTATTATAGGGTTTCCACTAAACCTCTATAAACCCCTGCAACTTTAACTAGGGTCTCTATACCCTTTAACTGGACTGCTCACTAGCAGACCTTAAGACACACACTAACACTGGACCGTTCTCTTTCAGTCCTTAGGACACTCTCAACTAGAACATAACTCCTCCCCCCCTCATTTGGCAGTTGGCTTCCCGCTCTTTTCCAACTGTAGAATTCAAACCTGAACATTCTACTAGCCTCTAGCCCTGGTTGCCATGGCGACAGCTCTTCTAAGCTTCTGCCATGCCTCCCTTCTGTTTCACCCACAGAAACAAACCATAGAACATTCAAAACAACATACATTTTAACACATGTCACACAACATTTACACACAAATAATCAACATCATTACATTACCTTCCTTCCTCCGAAATTATTTTTAATTCTCTCTGTCCAGAGTGAATTAAAAATAATGCCGTTAGCAAGACATTATATAATCTTATACATTTCACATATACATTTATACTTACACAACTATATACAAACCATATCCATTCTGTAATCTGAATTTAAGTAACTCTCGATAAAGAGTCAGCTACTACATTCGATTTGCCTTTCACATGCACTACCTTAAAATCGTAGTCTTGCAAGAGTAAACTCCATCTTAAGAGTTTGTTGTTAGTACCCTTAACATTACTCAGCCATTTTAATGGCGCATGATCCGTCTGCAAAACAAACTTCCTGCCCCACAGATATGGTCTCAGTTTTGAATCGACCACACTATGGCGAGACATTCTTTCTCGATGGTAGAAAGACTACTTTCTCTCGGCAATAGCTTTTACTTAAAAACATTACAGGATGCTTTTCCCCATCCTCGTCAGCTTGACTTAAAACCGCTCCCAAACCTGTTTCTGATGCGTCGCACGTTAATATAAATGGACGATCAAAATCTGGAGCTTTCAACACTGACTGTGATGTTATGGTCTGTTTTAACTTGTCCATTGACTCCTGACATTGTGGTGTCCACACTACAACATTTGGACATGCCTTCTTGGTTAAGCCTGTCAATGGAGTCGCCAATTAAGCTAAAATTTGGGATAAACCTTGATAATAACTGGCTAATCCCAAAAAGGACCGAACCTGTTTTTTTGGTTTTGGGTATCGGCCACTTGTGTATCGCCTCCACCTTAGTAGGTTCTGGACCAATCATACCACTTCCCACCATGTGTCCTAGGTACTTGACATTCGATTCCCTAAACGACACTTGGGTGCTTTTACTGTTAACCCTGCTTCTTTCAGTCGAAACAGCACCTGGTCTAGATGTTGTAGGTGTTCTTCCCAGGTATTGCTAAATACACCTATGTCGTCCATGTATGCCACACAGAAGTTAGACATTGAACTGATGTAACCCTTTATGGGTTCTAAAGGCCGTTTTCTCCCGGTCTCTGGGATCCATTGGTATCTGCCAAAAACCCTTGGTGAGATCTAGGCTACTGATGTAATTGGCTCTCCCCATTTTTTTCTAACAGGTCGTCTAACCTTGGCATAGGGTATGTATCGGTTTGCGTCACCTCGTTTAACCGTCTATAATCAACACAAAACCTTATTGTGTTGTCTGGTTTTTGAACTAACACGACGGTGATGCCCAAGGACTACTGGATGGTTCTATAATCCCCATATCCAGCATTTCCTGAACTTCTCTATCAACACACTCCACGAGTTTCCTGTGACTCGATAGGAGTAGACGCAATGGGTAAGCGTCTCCTGTTATAATTTGATGTTGCACCCTTCTACTCTTCCGGTAAATCCGAAAACAAATTTTTATACTTATGGAGCAGTTCTCTAAGTTGCTCCTGCTGTTTGCAAGTCAGCCCTTCATCAAGCTTTACCTGACTCACACTCTTGTCAGCCTTCCTATTCCCTTCCCAGAAATGAAACGATCCATTTACACCTTCATTAACTATTATACATACATCTACTGATCTTTCAACATAAGGTTTAAGCGAGTTAACATGCACCAGTTTTTCCAGTCCTGATTGTAATTCTTGTATCAAGTAGTTAACTCTGCTGGCACGCTTAACAACTGTCCATGGTCCTGTCCATTTCAATTGAAGTTTGTTGACTCTTTCCGGGATCAAATATAGTACTTTATCACCAACGTCGAAGGATCTCTCTCGGGCTGATTGATCATACCAGGTCTTCTGTTTCTGCTGTGCTGCTGCAAGGTTGTCTTGAGCGATAACTCTTGCCATCTCCATCATCTCCCGTAAACTCTGTAGATACCGACTCCCTGGAACTGGCTCTGCAACCGAGGAAGTCTCCCAGTGCTCTCTCACTAGATCCAGCGGACCTCTCGCCCTCCTTCCAAAGAGTAACTCGAAAGGGCTGTATCCTGTACTGCCTTGTGGAGTCTCTCTGCATGCAAACAGGAGTTGCTGTAGTTTCTCATCCCAATCGGCTGGATGTTGTTGAGTGTACGCCTTGATCATTCTTACTAAGGTCTTATTTAGGTTTTCCACAAGACCATTAGTTTGTGGATGGTAAGCAGACGATGTCAGATGTTTAATTCCACACATCTCCAACAGTCTTTCCATCAGTCTTGATGTAAACTGGGTTCCCAAATCCGAAATCAGTTCTTTGGGATATCCTGTTCTTCCCCATATAGACAACAAGGCTTCGCTACTGTGGTTGTATCAATATTAGTCAACGCCACTGCTTCTGGGTACCTCGTGGCATAGTCCATCAAAGTAAGGATATACCGACGTCCTCTCGACTTGCCTTTGGTAAGGGTCCCACAATATCGATCCCCACACGATAAAATGGTTCCCAATTAGTGGCATAGGAATTAGGGGAACCTTGGTCTTGTCTTTTCCTGTTCCGACACGCTGACATGTATCACACGATTGACAAAACTCTTTAATGTGCTGATACATATTGGGCCAAAGAAATTTCTGGTGATGCGCTGTGTGGTGCGCCGAATTCCCATATGGCCACCTTGGGTGCTTACGTGTGCCAAATTCATAAGTTGTTCCCTATAAGCTTGGGGCACAACTATTTGTGTACAAGAACTAGTTCCTCCTGGAGACTTTACACATGGTCTCTCTATACAACACTCGTCTCTTAACTACAAATCTTGAAGGATTTTCTTTTGATAAGACTTTCGTCATCCTGAGCCGCAGTAAATAAAGATCTCAGTGTTTCATCTGCCTTTTGCTCATTAGCAATATCCTCTTCTCCTGCTCCTGTTTTCACTAACTCTATTATATTTGAACTTGTCTCAGGATTTTCTTCAGGGATAATATCAACTGGTAAACAAGAAACATCTTGCTGTTTAACTGGACCTTCAGTTAACTCATCATCTCTTGTTAAATACTTGATCTTCCTTACAATATCATTCCCCAGCAGACAATCAAAAGGAATGTCCTCATATATTGCAAAATCCCAAAATCCTTTCCAATTCTTATATTGGATTGGCAAAGACACAACGTCGCACAACACTGCCCCTACTCCTTTTTAGTCTCAGCTGAGACACAGGTTTTTCTGAATGCCTCTGGCACATGTTCAGGGCGAATCACACAGACCTCCGATCCGGTGTCTCTCCATCCTAATATTTCGTTTTGACCTACTTGAAGTGGTTCAAAGTAGTCATCTCTATCTGTGTCCAACATAACAAAAAAGGCATTGTTTTTCTAAGGGATTATGTACTTGCATTGGTTCCAAAGAACTCTTTCCTTTATTAGACTCAAGCCCCTTCTCAAAACTCTTTTCTAATATTGGAGTTATACATAAGGAAGATTTTTCCTTGCTATGTAGATAACATTGTGCTTTCATATGTCCAAACTTGCTGCATGAAAAACACATTCTCTTAGCCATATCAAAGCTTGGACGATTTCCACTACTGAGGGAGCCATCTCTGAGGTAATTTTCTCCTCAGGCCTTCTGTAACGGAGTACTCTCCTGCAGCATTTTTAGCCTTTTGATACTGTGGCAACACTTTGTATGGTTTCTTGAAACAATGTTTCTCCACTGGTTTTGTAGCCTTCAGCCTTACAAACTCCTTCTCTCAATGTCACCATCTTATCCACCATAAGAGCTGCTTGACTGGGTGTTTCAGGATTCCTTTCTTGAGGGAACATTTTGATAAAACTGTTCCAGGATCATCAGATCCTTAAGTTGCTGAAAACTGGTAATTTGAGCACCTTTTAACCAACTATCAAAATACTGGCTTTGCTTTGATGCTACCTGACAGAAACTTTCGGTTTTCTCCTTTTTCAAGGACCTGAACTTAACTCTGTAATGTTCTGGCGTCAACTGAAGCTTCCGTTGGACCTGTTGTTTAAACTTCTGGTAAACCTTGTGGTCCTGTTCTGCCATATCGCTATAAATCTCCATCAACTGTCCGCAGATCTGTGGTCGTAAATATGTCATCCATCTCTCCTCTTCAATTTCAAAATCATAGCAACATCTTTCAAAAGAAACCAAAAATTTCTCCACACTATCCCCTTTTACATACTTCGGGAATCTCCTCAGGAGTTGGTCTATAGAACCTTCTGCCTGCACCTCTTGAACTGGCCTGGCACGCTGAGAGGCATTCCCTCTCAGACTCCAACCTGGCTATTTCTCTTTTGCAACACTCTCTCCTTTTCTCTCTCTTCTCTTTCCTTCTCTTCTCTTTCTCTTTGCATCTCTCTCTCCTTTTCTTCTCTTTCTCTTTGCATCTCAAGTTTCATCACCTCAAGCCTAAACCGGTATTCTCTAGACATTTTTACTTGACTCTGATTCTGAAATTTCAGAGTCTTCTCCTTCCTGCAGAACCTCAGGCTGCCCTGCTTCCTCCAAAGCCCTCGTTTGTCTCCTGGTGGTCATTTTGCCGAACTTTTACCTCAGAACTTTAAAACTAAACTATTAAAGTTCCTACTACCACACGACTTTGGTCAGTAAACTGAGAAATTAAACAAAATCCTCTGGTAGCCTTGCTTTCGCACTGGATCAGTTTTCTTACGATCCCACCGCTGCCACCAATATGGTGGTAAAGCTACGTTCAAATCAACCGGCTGGACAGGGTGGACCCTCTCTTAAAGATCCCACCGCTGCCGCCAATATGTGACCACTCCACTTCTTGACCGGCCTCAGACTGGACAATCTTTCTATGTCCACACTGCTGACCTCCAATCAAGGAAACCTCGAGTTACCTCAGCAACTTCACGTTTATTGGCAGGGTACTGTCTCACCCTTCACCATTTAACTGACTGGAGTTTTAAAACTTCTCAGTGACCACTTGACCACGCTGCCACCATTTATCCGGCTGACCACTGACTTTGAGGCCACCACCAATAAAAGAATCAGGAGAGGTTTTTTCCTTTTTAAGATGCAAACAATTTATTTTGACACAAATGGGTACAATCTTGGTTGGTTTCAAACTTCCTTAGAGGCACAACTTTTTCTGTTACATAACACAATGGGGACCTATTATAGGGTTTCCACTAAACCTCTATAAACCCCTGCAACTTTAACTAGGGTCTCTATACCCTTTAACTGGACTGCTCACTAGCAGACCTTAAGACACACACTAACACTGGACCGTTCTCTTTCAGTCCTTAGGACACTCTCAACTAGAACATAACTCCTCCCCCTCTCATTTGGCAGTTGGCTTCCCGCTCTCTTCCAACTGTAGAATTCAAACCTGAACATTCTACTAGCCTCTAGCCCTGGTTGCCATGGCGACAGCTCTTCTAAGCTTCTGCCATGCCTCCCTTCTGTTTCACCCACAGAAACAAACCATAGAACATTCAAAACAACATACATTTTAACACATGTCACACAACATTTACACACAAATAATCAACATCATTACAGTAGGGTTCTGAATGCTCTTTGATTGTAGGTGAACGATAAATCCCAGCAACTACAACTCCCAAATAACAAAATCAATTCCCTCCAACCCCACTAGTATTCAAATATTCAGGTATTTGTGCCAAATTTGGTCTAGTGCAGTGTTTCGCAACCTTTTTTGAGCCGCGGCACACTTTTTACATTTACAAAATCCTGGGCCACACCACCAACCAAAATGACACAAAATGACACTCTAACACAGTAATACATATAGTTAATAGGTTTTTATATGTATTTATACACTCAGTGTGAAACCTGGGCCTGTTTCGATGAACACAACACATATATGACTTCCTCTCACATGGCTATCATGTCTTCTCTCAGCCTTCTCTTCTTCAGGCTAAACATGACCAGCTCTTCACGCCGCTCCTCATAGGGCTTGTTTTCCAGACCCTTGTGAAATTTCACCTTGAGTGAAACTTGCTTCCAGATAACTATGGATGTCATGAAGCTGTTATAAACAGTTCCTTGGGGAGGCAACTCTCAAAAAATCCAGTAAAATAGTAAAAAATAAACATTTCCAGCGAGAGGCTCAATTTGTTTCTTGGACACCTGTGAATGCTTCAGCCTCCCGATACTCCCAGGTTCGCTCACTGCCCAATTCATCGACATGGAGCTTCCAGCACTTGGCGGAGCCCTTCCTTTGCCTCGGGAAGGATCTTTGGGGTGGGAAAGAGGGAGAAAGAGCTGCTAGGAGGGGGAAGAGTGCCAATTTCCCATGGCACACCTGTTGATCACTCACGGCACACTAGTGTGCCACGGCACACTGGTTGGGAAACACTGATCTAGTGAATGAAAATACATCCTGCATATCAGATATTTACATTACCATTCATAACAGTAGCAAAACTGTAGTTATGAAGTAGCAATGAAATAATTTTATGGTTGGGGTCACCACAACATGAGGAACTGTAATAAGGTCATGGTATTAGGAAGGTTGAAAACCACTGCTGTAA
>JARBWK010003417.1:0-12421 GCA_030556195.1 Anolis apletophallus | reverse complement strand
TGCTGGGATTTATAGTTCACCTACAATCCAATAGCGTTCTGAACTCCACCCACAATGGGATTGGACCAAACTTGGCACGCAGGACTCCCAGGACCACCAGGAAATACTAGAATTAGCATTACAATTCATAACAGTAACAAAACTGCAGTGAGGCCGTAGCCACAGAGGGAATGTGATGGGGAAGGGTCACCATGACATGAGGAACTGTATTGGGGGTTGCGGCATTCGCTGCTCTAGGCCTTCCGGGGGTCCTTGCGTTCCTCTGGGACTATTTTTACCTCAGATTGGGCCTACTGAGGAAGAGGAGGAGAGGGAGGCCCAAGGGAGGCCTGAGGCCTGTGCTTAGGTGGGCTTCGCAGTGGCCTTTGGCGAGGGTAGGCACCGCAGCTCCCACCCCTCCCAGGACCACCTGGGTGCAAAGGGAGTCCTAAGGAGGGGGGTGTCCGTGTGCCAGGCTGCGCCCAGGCCCCGCCAGTGGAGGTCCCCGTGGGATCTGGGAGAGGAAGGCAATCGGGAATCCTCGCCCACAAACACACATAGATGCAGAGAGGGAGAGGTGTGTGCAAGTGCGTGTGTGTGTCAAGGAAAATGGGGGCACTTCACCACAAGCACAGAACAGGGGGGGTTCCTAAGAGTACAGTGAAACACTAAGACAAGTCACAATGTTTCAATCCATGGGGAATCTAGTACCGGGGGTGCCAATACCATGGAGCTTCAGAAGTCATCCGTACTGTTTACAGTCTCCAGCTTCGAACCCGGGTGTGGCCTTCATGGGAGAGTCGAAACAACAACAGCGATGCCACGCAACCAGAAATTCACAAAAAAATGATAAAATTGCTTAACCTCATGGGGAGTTCGTGAATGGTCCTAAAAAATGCTGGAAGATGAGATAAGGGTGGCGCAGCCGCCGATGAGCTGTCGCACACGTGAACCAGTCGCGAGCTGCCAACTCACGACTGGAGGCGGCTCTGCGGATGACTAGAGCGATGGGCGATCTCAACTGGAGATACGATCGAAAGCACGCGAGCTGCGCGGGGGACGCAGCCGGTTCTCGAGCAGCGATGCCAGCGTCAGGACGGCAACGCCTCAGATGCGCTGCCGGTGGTCCCAGGCGCTGGAGGCGTGCTGAGCCGCGAGGGATCCGAGAGGCGATCCTCGTAGGTCAAAAGATTCAAGGGGAAATGTGCCGAGCGCTCTAGCCCCGCGATAGACTTGGCGCAGGTCCAAGACTCTGTCCCCAGTACGGGCTTAGGCTCACGATCAGTGAATCAAGTCTCACAGGTTGAAAATAATTTATTGGGATCCAGTTGCTGAGGTCCCAGCGATAATGCAGCGGGTAATGCATGTCTCTGTCACGCCGCCAAGAGTCGTCTCCAACAACGCCTGAGATGGCGTTAGCTGGGACGGCTGCGGAGCGGACAGCCACGCAGACTGACCCAGATTGGGACATTACTGGCTTCTGTGCATTGGAGCACCTTTAGCATTATCATTGCTGGGACCTAACAGCTATTGAGCTGGGATCCCCAATAAACATCTCATATTAATTTCCTAACCTGTGTGGGACTTGGATATCACTGCATCGTGTGGGCCTCGCCCCATTGCTTCCTGGGCGGACCCCAGGACGTGCGGGACCACCTGCAGCCCCAGACGTCGGGTCAGCTGATCGGACGGGGCTAGAGCCGCCCCCTCTAGGGCACATCGGAACCCGCTGCAGCCCTGCATTTCATTTGATTTTATTGTGCATCATTGATCACCCTCTACACAGAGCAGCCTCCGCGCGCCCGGGCATCTCCGGGATTCCCCATCTCCAGGCGGCACCAGCGGCTGTGACGCGACTCCAGCTCCGCCCCAGGGACTCCTCCAGCCGGCGCCTCCCATCTGGGAGCCCGCCCACGCCATCCCCACGGGCCTTGTTTACCTCCACGTCATCAGCCCGCGCCGACATCCGGGGAGCCCGCACGCCATCCACACGGGCCGCGCCACGCGGCGTGGCCCCGCCTTGGGGGAATTCCCATAGCAGCGTCATCCTCCCAGTTGGGATCACCCATCCGGCATCTCTAGGATCCATCCACCCTTGGGAGCCCGCCCACCCCACGGCCTCCCACCGGTCCCTCCGTTGGGTTGGGCGCAGCGCTCTCCAGCGGCTGGACTCCCGCATTGACGACCTTCATCGAGCCGCGCTGCCGCCACCCATCCACCGCCTATCTACATCTTCCAGCCATTTGACTTGGAGGTGCAGGGCAGCTTCGGGACTGGGGGTCCTCCCCATCTGTGTATAGTTTATTTATCATTTTTTGTATGTGGGATTTCCTGGATTGCGGTCAGCATTGATTGCTATATTTGATTTGTTTCCGGCTCTCTCGCCCCATGGGGCCACACCCGTTCAGGGGGCTGGGTGCTACCTGCGCTTGCTGGGGCCTGACCCAGTGGCATGGGAAACCCATAGGGATTTCCCTGTATATTCCGTATTGCGCATATCGCTCACCCAGTCCACATAGGCACTAGATTCCCATTGCTTAGTAAGTCGTTGCAGTTGCATTTGTGACTTGTCTTAGTGTTTCACGGCACTTCACCACCCCATGTTTTGAAATGTGCCTGTTTCAAAAGTGTGCTTTAAAAATGACAGCTGCTCTGGGAGTGAGGCTTGCGCTATTTGTGTCATTGCCTCCCCCCTCTCTCCCTTTCTTCCCTTCCTCCTTCCTTCCTTCGTTCTCTTTCCTTCCTTTGCGGCCTGCTCCTCAGTCGGTGGTTCCAATCTGATCTGCGTGGCTTGTCTTGTTCCTGTGTGAAACTGACCTCCGGAACATTCTCTCTAATACTTCGTAATCATTCATAATTGTTTATCCGTTCACCCGCTTCCGAATCTTTCTTGTGGCCTCCTTTGTGACCCTCCCAGGCCGGAGCGGCCCCTCCTTCCTCGTTAGTCTCGCTAATAAGAAGAGCCGGAAGCAACCCCAGCCGGCCCCCCAACACAAAGACCCACGGCCTGGGACCCTCGACCCCTTGCAGGGCAGGCTGAGGAAGCCCCCTCCGCTTGGATGGAAACCCATGGCTTCTGTCTTGTTTATTTGTTTATTATTTACCGTGTTTATACCCCGCCCTTCTCACCCCGAAGGAGACCCAGAGCGGCTTTACACGTAGGAAACAATTCAATGCCTTGGAAACAACATACAGTTAAAATAAACATTTAGGTTGAAACCAAAGAATTGAAACATGTAAACTTTCCATCAGTTATTTAAAAGCTCTGAGGTTGTCGTCCTCACCGAGGCCTTCCACAGGCAGGAGGGTTAAGTGGCAGGGAAAGCCCCCCCTTCCCCCATCGGCCTCTCTGTTTACCTGCCTGCCTTTCTCTCCTCCTATATTTCCCATGTTGGGCTGATACATCCCAGGGACACCACTCTTTTCCTGAGCACACGGCCAGCCCCTGAATCCTCCACATTCCTCTCCTGTGAGCATGGAGAGAGGCGAGGTGTCTGCGGTTACTTCGATGGCCAGGTTCTGTCCACTTTCCTGTCTAGTTACATCGCTCTTTGAATCAAGTCTTGTGCAACTGTTCAAAGGCTGACTCTGCTCCCTAAATTGCGGAAGCATCACAAGCTCCTGATCTGCCGAACTGTGGTTGTTGCCGCTTCCCCCTTTTTGGCAGCTTTTTCCTTTCCCAGACCCACAAGCCGGATCCTTCCCTCGGCAGAGAAGGCCGTCCTGCGGAAAGGAGAGAGGCTCCAGGCCGAAGTGGAGAAGGACCAGCAGAGGCAGGAAGGTCAGGTGGAGGGAGGAGGAGGAGGCCTTGGCCTAGGACTGAGACACGAGGGATCCCAGGAGCCAGAGAGATGGGAGGGACCCCAAGGGCCACCCAGCCCCACCCCCTTCTGCCAGGCAGGGAAACACAACCCAAGCCCTCCTGACAGACGGCCATCCAGCCTCTGACTAAATGCGCCCAAGAAGGAGCTCCCACCAGACTCGGAGGCAGATCCAACTCTTCTTCTTGCCCTCGGGAAGTCCTTCCTCGTTTCAGCAGAATCCCTTTTCCTGCCGTTTGAACTCCTGGCTCCCTTGTCCCTTAGTCTCCAGAGCAGCAGAAAGGAAGCCCTTCCCCCTCCTCTTCCTCGCCAATGGGACGTCTTTTGAGATATGTCTATGTTTTAATGGTTTCTAATCTCATTTAGATTTTTAACTGAACGTTTATTTAATTGTTGAATTGTTTTAAGGCCTTGAATTATTGCCTCTGCTGTAAGCCGCCTTCACACCCCTTCGGGGTTGGGAAAGGCGGGATATAAGCATAGCACGTAAATACATAAATATTGCGACATGGCTGCAGTACAGTCTGGATGATTGGCAGGGCTTGGAGGGCATAAAATTGCATGAACGACATGCAGAATAATGTCCTGAATGCGTTGACATCCAAAGGCAGAAAGCCTTGCTCGCAGTTTGCTCTGGGAAAACTCCTTTCCTTGAATTCCTTAAAAGAGTAAACCATTGACAGTGTTTTGCTCACAGTTCAGCCTTGGTGAGGCACAAAAGACTCCACACAGGAGAGAAGCCATACCAATGCCAGGAGTGTGGGAAATGTTTTGCTCGCACTTCAGACTTGGTGAGGCACAAAAGACTCCACACAGGAGAGAAGCCATACCAATGCCCCGAGTGTGGGAAATGTTTTGCTTCCAGTTCAAACTTGGTGAGCCACAAAAGAATCCACACATGAGAGAAGCCATACTAATGCCAGGAGTGTGGGAAATGTTTTTATGGGGTTCATATTTGTTGAACCATCAGAGCTGAGACAAAACTAATAAAATGTGTTGCAACAGGGAAATGGCAGGTTCTGGACATTCTGGTGCAGGAGACTAAACTTTCCACATTTCCCGATGAACACGTGTGGTTTCCTTGGCTTTAAGTTGGGTTTGGCTTGACAAGTTTTTTCGTGTTTTTAACTCTTGTTCAGTTTTTTGGATTGTTTGTTCTTGTTTGACTGGGAACAGTTTTGGATGATCCTTTTGTTTCTCTGGACACTGCATTGAAGAAACTGTTTATTGGAATACTAAAAGTTTCTCAAGTTTTGAAGGTTTTGACTGGAACCTGTAACTCAAGCACTGAACTACTTCTGAAACCATAACGCTTTGTACAAGTATTACCGAAACCATTAAGCTTTTGTGCCTGTTCAGAATAAATAAATAAACATCTTTCTTTGTTCATACCAAACAAAAGTCTCTGAATGCCTCTCATACAAACTACACATCTCAGGAGGCAGCTTGTGGAAGAGTTTTATATTTGGTGGCAGCGTGTGTTAAATGTTTAGAAGAAAATAAAGGGCACAGAATCCTCTACAGTCGAGGGACACAAAGTGGGATATTCCTCACAGCTCTTAGGGTTCTGCCGTTGCAGTAAATACCTGATTTCAAACAGAACCCTTTGAGAAGTTCTGCCTAAGATTTGGTAGAGTCCCCCTTCTTGTCACTTAAATCCCTCAGGTGGGGTCCTGTTCTTGGAGCAGCAGAAAGCGGCTCTTTGTGACAATCCTTCAGAGGGTTAAATACGATTCTTACGCCACTTTTTTTTTAAAAAAATAAAAAAATACCACAAATACTCGAGTATAAGCCGAGTGTTTCAGCCCCTTTTTTTGGGTGAAAAAGCTCCCCTCAGCTTATGCTCAGTTGAGGGTCCTGGTGGGAAGGCGTGGGGCTGAAAAAAGCCCTCCTTTAATCCCCATGCCTTTCCGCCAGGACCCCCACCTCTTTTCGCACGCCGGGTGCCTTTCCAGGCAATTACCAACTCTGCTGCTCCTTTGATATGTATTTCCCATCTCACCCCCACGTAGTATAAAATCCGCCTTGGAAAGGTTACCGTGCCTGTGGCAAAAGAAAAAGAAAGGGAGGCATGCATGCATGCGGCAATAACAGAAGGAGAAGCACACCTCCTTCCCCTTCCGATCACCGTGCATGCAGCCTCCAGCATGCAGCCTGCTAGAGAACAGAGGGGTGCTGCATGCAGAGAACAGACAGGGTGCGAGCCCACAGCAAGAGGAAAAGAAGGTTTGCAGGGGATAGGAGTGGGGGAGGGGGCATGCATGCAAAGAGTTCCACTGCTGAACAGCTCTCTCTCACACACACAGTGAGCAAGTTCTTCCTTGTGTTCAGGTGGAATTTTCTTTCCTGACCTTTGAAGCCATTGTTAAGTGTCCTAGTCTCCAGGGCAACAGGAAACAAACTTGCTCCCTCCTCCCTAGGACTTCCCCTCACATATTATTTATACGTGGCCCTCATCATGTCTCCTCTCGGCCTTCACTTCTGCAGGCTAAACATGCCCAGCTCTTGAAGCTGCGTCTCACAGGGCTTGTTCTCCAGACCCTTGATTGTTTTAGTCACCGGTTCCCTTGATTCTGATCCAGATGCTTTCAAGCTGGTTTCCCGGATTGCATTCTTGCATCTCTTCTGTGGCGTAACTGTTTTTGGCATATAAAAAGAGAATAGTTATGAAATGTTATGTTTTCAGGCAAACTGAACATGACTTTGAGGGCAATGAGGCAATGCACCTGTTTTATGAATGTTAAACAAAGCCCTTTTGTTGTATAGCAGTTGCTGTGTGATCAAGAATACTACTTTGTGAGCAAACTGTGTCATATTAAATAAATAATGGCACCAGACACAACTTCAGATTGAAAACTTCACTGTATTTAATTCACCATGGAAATAAATAAGGGAGATATTTTTTAAAAAGAAGAAACATTATCAAAGTCAGAAAATATTAATTGTGAAGTGCTTGTTCATCAGCTACATTTTTGACTTAGACAATTCAACATAAAAGGTGGAAATCTGTCTCCTGAGAGTATGCGAAACTACAATACGTAATAGATGGCATTTCAATGAGACAAGGATGGACGGATGAACAGACAATATCCCTCTTATGGACAAAGAGTGGGCAACTAAAATTTGCTCTCTGTTTGTAGACAAGTGAAGATCCTTTTGTTTCCTCGGGCCTTTGGGGCGGGGGATCGGACAGGAAAAAAGACCTTCCATGTTCTGCATTTTCTATATTTGCTGTTCTTCCTTCCAATGGTCTGCATTTTATTTAAGTCTAGTTATATTTTAAGCTTTTGCATAATGTTAAAAAAACAGCTGTATCTATTTTATCTCCTGTAAATCTGGAGTCTTGCATAATGTTAAAAAACAAAAAATCTGTATCTATTTTATCTCCTGTAAACCGGGAATCCCTGACTGGGAGAAAGTATGAATGATTAAGGGAAAGGGAAAGGTTTTCCCCTGAAATTAAGTCCAGTTGTGTCCGACTCTGATGGTTGGTGCTCATCTTGGTTTCTAAGCCGAAGAGCTGGTGTTGTCCATAGACACCTCCAAGATCATCTGGCCGGCATGACTGCATGGAGCACCCTTACCTTTCCGCTGGAGTGCTACCTATTGATCTACTCATATTTGTGTGATTTCAAACTGGTAGGCTGGCAGAAGCTGGGGCTAACAGTGGGAGCTCACACCGCTCCCCAGATTTGAACCTGCGACCTTTCGATCAGCAAGTTCAGCATCTCTGCGGTTTAACCCACTGTGCCACCGGGCAACAATAAACAATAATTAATTAGTAATTAATCATTCTCATTGGCCTCCTTTCAGTTCCATTCTGCATTTTTGTAGGGTCCGTTTGTTTGAGGCGGCCTCTGACCCAGAGTCGCAAGCTTCAGAGAAGCCACACTCTTTCCGCCTCCACAGTGATGATGTCATCAGAGTTGGACAGTCTTCTCTTGAATGACAGTTTTCCGTAAATATTCAACAACATCTACTGATGCCTTAATTAATGGAATTTTATTGATATCTATTTTTGTCTTTGAAATTGACCAGGAGCTGCTGCATTTCCTACCCTGGGCTTATACTCGAGTCAATATGTTTTCCCAGTTTTTTGTGGTAAAATTACATTGCCTCTGCTTATATTCAGGCCGGCTTCTACTCGAGTATTTACAGCATGTAATTCTATCCATTGTTCTTCTGGGTTTAGTTTCCAGCTCCTTTTCCACCTTGGAGCCCCCCGTGGCGCAGTGGGTTAAACCGCTGAGTTGCTCAACTTGCTGATCGAAAGGTCGCAGGTTCGAATCCGGGGAGCAGGGTGTGCTCCCGCTGTTAGCCCCAGCTTCTGCCAACCTAGCAGTTCAAAAACATGTAAATGCGAGTAGAGCAATAGGTACTGCTCCAGCGGGAAGGTAACGGCACTCCATGCAGTCATGTCGGCCACATGACCTTGGAGGTGTCTACAGACAATGCTGGTTCTTTGGCTTAGAAATGGAGATGAGCAGCAACCCTCGGAGTCGGACACAACTGGACTTGATCTCAGGGGGAAACCTTTCCCTTTTGACCTCACCACCTTGGCTGCAAATGTCCAGTTTGTGGATGCTGTTTTCCAGCCAGGATTCCAGGATTGAAGGCGGCGCTTCTGTTGAGGCCAAGCCAAAGGGAAAGCGGATTATTGCAGGGTTATTATTATTTTCCTCGATGGGCAAGGCGTCTTTCTGGGTCGCTCTTCCTGCCTGTTCCCTGCTCCTGGCACACACGCTTTTAATCCAAAACACCTGTAGGGAGGGCCGGAGTGGGCCCAGGCCTGGTCTCGCAGTGGATTGGGGGCTGTCACGAAACGCCTAGTGGTCATCACGTGGGTCTGAGGCCTGTGGATGGAGGTTGGGAGAGAGAGAAGCCTTGGCTGGCTGGAGGGACTAGGCCTGAGGCCCAGGCGTTGCCATAGCGATGCAGCTCTCCAGGCGGCAGCAGGAAAGGGGCGGGGCTAACTGCCAGTCTGGGAAGGTTCCTGCCAAGGGTCAGTTCAGAGGAGAGACTCCTCCTGGCGAGGTGGGAGCAGCACTCCGGGGTCTCCCTGGTCACTCAGGACATCTTGGGCCTTGCCTTCTTCAGGAATAATAGTATTTAACTCTGAGGACACACTACTGACACGGCCAAGGTTAAATACTGGTGGGGTTACGGTGTGTGTGTTGTTTTTAAATTCCAGGGAGTTGTAGTTCACCAACACCAAAAAGGAAGAGAAGGACAGGCAGAGAGATCTTCAGCCTTATCTACCAATAGGGTTCCTATGTGTTTTCTGATGATATTTGGCAACCCCTCTGAAATCCCCTCGTGACCCCCCCCCCCAGGGATCCCGACCCCCAGGTTGAGAAACACTGATCTAGGACCTTAAGATCTTCTGGGAGGCCCTGCTCTCAGTCCCGCCTTCTTCACAGATTCGGTTGGCAGGAGCGAGGGACAGGGCCTTCTCAGCGGTGGCCCGTCGGCTATGGAACCCCCTCCCTAAGGATATCAGATTGGCCCCCACCCTCCTAACATTCCACAAAAAAAGGTTAAAACCTGGATTTTTGAGCAAGCTTTCCCAAATGGAGTGTAGCAGACAAACTCTGATCTTCGGAACGACTGGACAGTGCGACTGGGTAACGATTTTAGTAATGAGACGCTGAGGATTTATTCTTTTATCAGTTTTATTTTATTATATCTAATTTGGTCTTGATCCATCATTATTAGGAGTTGCAGTGGTATCATGAAATTACTGAAGGTAGTGCAAGTCCCATCATCTCTGTTCCCCCCCCCCCAAGGGGAGTAGGATGGAGGTTGGGTCATGGGGGCTCTGTGTGCTAAGTTTGGTCGGTCTTGGTGAAGGGATGAGGGTCACATTGTTTTTCGGAAGTGAGTGAAGGTACTTCAAGTCCCATCATCCGTGGTCCATCTCACAGTAAACTGCACCAGGCTGTAGAGTGGGTCATGAGGGCTCTGTGTGCCAGATTTGGTGTTGATCAGTCATTGGAATAGGTTAGTAGCGGGATTGGGAAGTGAGGGAAGGTACTGCAAGTCCCATCATCCATGTTCTGTCCCCCTCAAACTTCAGTAGGATGTGGAGTGGGTCACTGGGGCTCTGTGTGCCAAGTGTGGTCTTCATCGGTGTTTGTTGGGGGCCGCAGTGGTCTGTGGGAACAGAAGGGTGTGAAAATACTACAAATTCCATCATCCATTGTCAGTCGTCCCCGAACCTCACCAGGACATGAAGGCAGTCATGGGGTTCTGTGTGCCAAGTTTGGTCTCAATCAGTAATTGGATGAGGGTCGCAGCAGACTTGGGAAGTGAGTAGAGGTACTTAAAGTCCCATCATCCATGGTCCACCCTCCTCCAAACTGCACCAGGATGTAGAGTGGGTCATGAGGGCTCTGTGTGGCAAGTTTGGTGTTGATCAATCATAGGATTAGGTTTGTAGCAGTCTTGGAAAGTGAGGAAGGTACTGCAAGACCCATCATCCATGTTCTGTCCCCCTCAAACTTCAGCTGAGGACCGGCGGTGCCGGGTTATTTGAGAAGGCATTGTGTGCCAAGGTTGGTCCGTATCAGTTGTTCATTTGGCTCGCAGTGGTTTCGGGAAGTGAGTGAAGGATTATGGACCATGGGCCATAATCCATGGTCCATCCTCCTCCAAATTGCACCAGGATGTAGGGGTTCTGTGTGGCAAATGTGGTCTTGAACAGTCATTGAATGAGGGTCGCAGCAGTCTCAGGAAGTGAGTGGAGGTACTTCAAGTCCCATCATCCGTGGTCCATCCTCCTGAAAACTGCACCAGGGTGTAAAGTGGGTCATGGGGCTCTATGTGCCAAGTTTGGTCTTGATCGGTCACTGGATGAGAGTCGCAGCGGTCTCAGGAAGTGAGTAAAAGGTACTGCAAGTCCCATCATCCATAATCCGTCCTCCCACAAACTGCACCAGAATGTTGAGTTGGCCATGGGGGCACTCTTTGCCAAGTTTTGTCTTTATTTGTAATTGGATGAGTGTCGCTGTGGTCTCAGGGAGTGGAGGTACTTCAAGTACCATCATCCATGGTCCATCCTACTCGAAGCTGTACCAGCATGTAGTGTAGGTAATGGGAGCTCTGTGTGCCAAGTTTGGTCTTGATCAGTCATTGGATGAGGGTCGCAGCGGTCTCAGGAAGTGAGTGGAGGTTCTTCAAGCCCCATCATCCATGCTCTGCTCTTCTCCAAACTGCACCAGGACATAGAGTGAGTGGAGGTACTTCAAGCCCCATCATCCATGCTCTGCTCTTCTCCAAACTGCACCAGGACATAGAGTGAGTGGAGGTACTTCAAGCCCCATCATCCATGCTCTGCTCTTCTCCAAACTGCACCAGGACATAGAGTAGGTTATGGGGGCTCTGTGTGCCAAGTTTGATATTTATCGGTCTTTGTTGTGGGCCACAGTGGTCTCTGGGAAGCAAAGCGCTTTGAAGTACTACAAATCCCATAATCCGTGGTTCATCTTTCTCAAACTGCACCAGGACGTAAAGGGCATCATGGGGGTTATGTGTGCCAAGTTTGATCCAGGTCCGTCACCCGTGCTGGTCAGAGTAAGTGAGTGAAGGTACTGTAAGTCCTTCAAACTGCACCAGGTTGTAGAGTGGGTCTTGGGGGGTGGGGGGGGGGGGTCTCTGTGTACCAACTGTAATCTTGTTCTGTCATTTTTGGGGGCCTAGTCAGGAAAATAAAGTTAAGTAAGCCTTTCTGTCAATTCAGGCTGAGGCCTAGTCAGGAGAATCAAGTTGAGGAAGCCTTACTGTGAATTCAAGCTGAGGCCTAGTATCGAAAATCAAGTTGAGGAAGCCTTACTGTCAATACAGGCTGAGGCCTAGTTTGTAAAATCAGCTGAAGGAAGCCTTTGTGTAAAGAACTCTGTCTGGCACCTTTGAGATTTGGGATGTTGGGATGCTGGCCTATCCATGGCCCAGCCTCCCTCAAACTGCACCAAAACGTAAAGTGGGTCTTGGGGGTTCTGTGTGCCAAGTTTGGTTTTGTTGTCTCATTGTTGGGGGCTGCAAAGTGTTTTGGACTTAAACTCCCACCATGCCTGACTGCCTCAGGGCTTTTCCTTACCTCCCTCTGGCACTTTAAAGTCTCGGAATGTTCGTGGCTGGCCAATGGGAGTCGTTTATGCAAATAATGCTGCCACATATCCTTCCTGGCCTGTGAAAGTGGCTGCCACATATCCGCCCTTCCGTCCTCCCGCCCTCCGCATACACACATACCCGCATACACACATACAAACATTCCGTTTTATAAAGGTATACAGATACAGATACAGATTTTACTTATGCTAAATGGTATTAATTGTTTTTATGTTGTTGCAGGCATCGAATTGTGCCTTTTGCAAACCACCCTGAGTCGCCCTTGGGGTGAGAAAGGCGGTATATAAATATGGTTAATAAATCTATATAAATAAGAATGTAATGTTCGTTTGTGGGATTCACATAACTCAAAAACCACTGGACAAATTGACACCAGATTTGGACACAATACACCTCTCAGGCCCACAAGTGACCGTCACTCATAAAAACACTGAACAACACAGCAGAAAAGACTGAAAAAGCCAAAAAAAAACCCAAAAGAAAAATACATTACA
>JARBWK010003416.1:0-12421 GCA_030556195.1 Anolis apletophallus | reverse complement strand
TGCATCTCTTTGAGGCATCAGGATGTTTTCACTGAAGGGAAGTGGAATTAAGTAGAAACTATGAGAGTTGCCTTCTATCAGAACATATCACCTGTCCTCAACTCGACAGAGGGCCTTCTCTGTAGCAGCCCCCATACTCTGGAATGCTTTGCCAGACGCTTTCCGGGCTCTTACGGACTCTTGGCTTTCCAAAGAGCCTGTAAAACAACATTATTCTGACAGGCCTTCAATACGTAATGCCCAGAAACCTCGCCCACAGTAACAGGTTAGGGCAACTGTTCTGCTGTTTTGTTGTCCCTTGCCCTCCGTTTAAATTGTTGTTTACTGTTTTATTCTCTTACTGTTTAAATTGTTGCTTTTATTGTTTTATTATATGTTATGATGTTGTGAACCACCCCGAGCCTCCGGGATGGAGCAGTATAAAAACACGAATAATAAATAAATAAATAAATAAAAATACGCGTTGCTGTGGGATCTTTTTAACTTGGGGGCTGTGTGTGTAGTTATGTATGCGTGTATATGTGGGTACTTATGTATATGTGTATTTGTATATGTATATGTGTGTATGTATGTGTGTATGTGTATATTTGTATATTTCTGTGCATGTGTATATGTGTGTGTGTGTTCTTTTCTTCTCCCCTCCTTCCTTCCTTCCTTTCCTCCATCCTGCTATACTTTCCTTCCTTTCCCCTCCCCTCCTTTCCTTCCTTCCTTCCTCTTTCCTTCCTTTCTTCTCCTCTCTTTCTCCATCTCTTTCCTCCATCCATCCTTCCTTTCTATTTTCCTTCCCTTTTCCTTCCTCTCTTCTCCCCTCCTCCCTTCTTCCCTTCCTCCTTCCATCCTTTCCTTCCTTTTCCCCTCCCTCCTTCCTGCTTTCCTTCCTTTTTCCTTCCTTTCTTCTCCCCTCCCCTTCCTTCCATCCATCCTTCCTTCTATTCTTCATTTTCTCTCTTCTCCCCTCCTTCCTTCCTTCTATCCTCCCTCCTTCCTTCCTTTCCTTTCCTACTTTCCTTCCTTTTTCCTTCCTTTCTTCTCCCCCTCCTTCCTTCCATCCATCCTTCCATTCTTCATTTTCTCTCTTCTCCCCTCCTTCCTTCCTTCTTTCTCTCCATCCTTCTATCCTTTCCTTCCTTTCCCCTCCCCTCCCCTCCTTCCTCCTTTACTTCCTTTTTCCTTCCTTTCTTCTCCCTCCTTCCTTCCATCCATCCTTCCTTCTATTCTTCATTTTCTCTCTTCTCCTCCTTCCTTCCTTCCCTTCATCCTTCTATCCTTTTCCTTCCTTTCCCCTTTTCCTCCCCTCCTCCTTCCTCCTTTCCTTCCTTTTCCTTCCTTTCTTCTCCCCCATCTTTCCTTCCATCCATCCTTCCATTCTTCATTTATTTATTTATTTCCTGGATTTTACCCGCTCTTCTCAACCCCCCCAGGGGACTCTCTTCTCCCCTCCCTTCCTTCCTTCATTTCCTCTCTCCCTTCCTTCCTTCCCTCCATCCTTCTATCCTTTTATTACTTTCCCCTCCTCTCCTTCCTGCTATCCTTCCTTTTTTTCATTCTTTCTCTCCTACCTCTTTCCTTCCATCCTTTTCTCTTTCTCTCTTTCTCTCCCCCAATCTGTCTTCCTTTCTGTCTTTCTCCCTTTCCTCTCGGGCTGCTTACTTTCATGGGAGGGGGGTGGGGAGAGCAGGGCTGTGGACGCGCCCTTCCTCCTCCTTTTTGGTCTTTTGCGGGCCGGCTTCCGGAGGCTAAAATCTAGAGGAAGGGCCGGGGCCACGCCTGGTGTGGCTGACCGGCGTACGGAGACCTCAGCGGCTCCGTGGCTTGTACTGGAGCCGCGGAGGTCTCCGTACGCCAGCCAGCCATACCAAGCGAGGCCCCAGCTTCGGCAAAGACACAAGGCCTTCCACCTCCTTTTAGTTCTTCATCAGGCAGCGCCGCCACAGGGAAATGGATGGCAGCGGCGCAGGCTGATGAAGAGCTAAAAGGAAGAGGAAGGACCGGTGTGTTCACCGAAGCCGGGGCCTCGCCTGGTGTGGCTGGCGGTGTATGAATGCGTGGCTCAGTATATGCAATTGGTTACTGTCAATTCAGGCCATACACAATGTCCCATGAACTGCCTCAGGAAATTCAGTATATCCCATTAAGAGGCCAGTCAGTCAATTGAGGAAGTTACTGTCAATTCAGGCCATACACAATGTCCCATGAACTGAGGCCTAGTCAGGAAATTCAAGTTGAGGAAGCCTTACTGTCAATTCAGGCCTCACACAGTTTTCCATTAAGAGAGGCCTAGTCAGGAAATCAAGGTAATTAAGCCTTACTGTCAATTTTGTGCCTGGTCTGTGATTTGTAGGGGCTACAGTCTTGTTTGGGAAGTGAGTGGGGTGAAGGTACTGCAAATCCCATCATTCGTGGCCCATCCTGCCCTAAACCAAACCAGGTTGTGAAGTGGGCCATTGGGCCTCTGTGTACTGAATTTGGTCTTGTTCTGTGATTTTTGGGGCTGCAAGGTGTCTTGGACTCCGACTCCCACCATTCCTGACAGCCTGGGGCCCTTGACATTTCCTTTTCAATGTAACGCTGAATAAGACTCCTGTGTTTTCCTCTTGTGGGCAATTTCATCACACTTGGAGTTACAAGGGCTAGAGTTACTCCATGGGCTACTCATGCTCAACGCTGGCACAAGCTTCCTTTCTGCTGCCCTGGAGACTCGGACGCAGTGGAGCCATGGCTTCAAACTGCAGGAAAGAAAGGAGGTTCCACCTGAACATGACTGGGAGAGCTGTTCAGCAGTGGAACTCTCTGCCTGTCCCGGAGTGTGGTGGAGTGAGGCTCCTACTTTGGAGGCTTTTAAGCAGAGGCTGGATTGACTCCGCTGTCACTGCCGTGCTGTAATTTTATTTATTTATATATTTACGACATTTATCTGCCACCCTTCACATGTAATGTGTAAATACAATATAATATATTATTAGCACAATATTGGTTTTATATATTACAATATGTGAAGGGAGATGTTTACACGCGGGAACGTGTCTAGAGGAGGGCGACCCAAAGGATCAAGGGTTTGGAGAACAAGGCCTATGAGGAGCGGCTGAAAGAGCTGGGCACGTTTAGCCTGCAGAAGAGAAGGCTGAGAGGAGACATGACGAGGGCCATGTATAAGCATGTGAGTGGAAGTCAGTCCTAGGGAGGAGGGAGCAGGCTTCCTTTCTGCTGCCCTGGAGACTAGGACGTAACGGAGCCATGGCTTCAAACTACAGGAAAGGAGATTCCACCTGAACATGAGGAAGAACTTCCTGAATGGGAAAGTTGTTCAGCAGTGGAACTCTCTGTCCCTTGTGGAGTGTGGTGGAGTGAGGCTCCTTCTTTGGAGGCTTTGAAACAGAGGCTGGGTGGCCATCTGCCGGGGGTGCTTTGAAGGCAACTTTCTTGGCAGAATGGATGATGGCCCTCGCGGTCTCTTCCGACTCTCCTAGGATTTGTGGCTTCTCTGGCCTCCGCAACGCCTGGTAGCATTTGTACAACCAGGGGACTGATCTCTCCACGAGGCCTCCAAGATGGCCGCGCAGACTCCTCTCATCCAGTTCAAGGCGGGCCGTGTGGAGGGATGATGTGGCCGCGTGGAAGGAAGGAAGGGGCCGGGGACACGGGGGAGGGGTGGGTTTCCACGGCTGGGAAAGAGGCCCCGCCTCCATTGGAGTGATTGACACCTGGCTGAGCAAAGGAAGGAAGGAAGGAAGGAAGGAAGAGGCCTCAGCTGAGGGAACCAGGCTCCTGAGGGACAAGACAGGGGGAAGCCATTTTGTGTCCAGTTCAGTCTGAGGAAGAGGATGAGGTGCAGCTGAGGGGGGCAGGCCAGGGGGAAGCCATTTTGTGACCATTCCTTACTGTTGTGATCTGCCTGGAAGGTGACAGGAAACATTATTATTGTCCTGGCCAACTGGGGGCCTCCCTCATCAAAATTAGGATAGCCTGGGTGACTTTGACGTCCAGGGAACCCTGAGCCTTGCCCTGCTCTGGGAGGGGTGTCCTTGTCTCTCGGGGTCTGTGTGTGGCTGCACGCCTGTGTCAAGCCCTCCATGTCTCCTCCCGGCAGGTGTGCCTGAGTCCAGACTTGTCTCCAGACACACAGAGCTCACACGACCCCTTGAATCCCTCCCCTGTGGAAGAAGGTGCCAGAAAGATGCCCCAGGTTAACAAAGTCTCTTTCTTTCCTCCTTCCTTCCTTCCATCCTTGATGCGTTCCTTCCTTCCTTCCTTCCTTCTTTCTTTCTTTCTTCCTTCTTTCCTTTTTTCTTTCCTTCCTTCCTTGATTCTTTCTTTCTCTCACTTTATTGCTTCCCTTCCTTCTTTCTTTCTTTCCTCCCTTACTTCGTTGTTTCCCTCCTATCTTTTCTTTCCTTCTTTCTTTCCTTCTTTCTTTCCATCCCTTCTTTCCTCCTTGCCTCCCTCCCTCCTTTTTTCCTTCCTTCTTTCTCTCCTGCCTTCCTCCCTTTCTCCCTCCATCCCTTCTTCGTTCCTTTCCTTCCTTCTTTCCTTCCTTCCTCCGTTTTTCCTTTCCTCCTTCCCTTCCTCCTCTATTTCTTTCTTTCTTTCTCTATTTCTTTCTTTGCTTCTTTCTCTTTTTCTTCCTTTCTTCCTTTGCTTCTTTCCTTTCATCCTTTTCTTCCTTCCACCTTCTTCTATATCCTCCCTCCCTTCTTCCTTTCCTTTCTTCTTTCCGTTCGTTCTTTCTTTCTTTCTTTCCTTTCATTCTTTGCTTCCTTCCTTTGTTCTTTATCCTTTTTCCTTCTTTCTTTCTCTCCTCCCTCCCTCGTTTCTTCTTTCCTTTCCTTCCTTCTTCCCTCACTCCCTTTTTCGTTCCTTCGTTTCTTTTTTCTCTTCCTTTCTTCCTTTCTTTCTTTCCTCCTTTTTTCCTTCCTTCCTTCCTTCTTCCCTTCCTTCCTTCCCTCTTTCTTTTCTTCCTTTCCATCCGTTCCTTCCGTTCCTTCTTTTTTCCCTTCCCTTCCTCTCCTTCCTTCCTTCTTCTTCCTTCTTTCCTTCCTTATTTTCATTCCGTCTTTCTTTCCTTCCCTTCCCCCTTCCTTCCTCCCTTCGTTATTCCCTTCTTTCCTCCCTCCCTTCTCCTTTTTCTTCTTTCCTTCTTTCTTTCTTTCTTTCTGTCTTTCTTTCCTTCCTTTCCTTTCTTCGTTTTCTTCTTTGCTTGCTTCCTTCCTTCCTTAACTTCCTTCCATCTTTCTTTCTTGAAGCTTCAATATATTCTCTATAATACAAAACAAAGAAAAGAATATTAATTATCTGTATCTAGTGTTTGGTTTTAAATCCATGTTAAGTTTAAATCTCTATTGCCTTTTTCTCTGCAATACTTTCCCAATATACGTTCCCATTTTGAATCCTTGTCTTCTTTTCCGTTTCTCTCTTTTAATTCCTCTGTTAAACCTTCCTTTTGGATTGTCTCAATAATTTTTAAAATCCATTCATCTCTTCTTGGAAACTTATCTGATTTCCAATACTTTGCATTCAACAATTTAGCCGCAGTGGTTAAGGACCTTCCCAACACCCCCTTTCCTGTGGAGATTCAGGGCCCTTTCCATTCCTCGGCCAGGGTGCGATGAGACTCCTTTCGTGTCCTCTTCAGCTCAGGCCCTTGTTTCCCAGGAACATCCAGGGGTTCCCCTTAGCAACTGGGAGCCATTCTCAACCAGTCATTCTCTAGGTCTGGAAGGTGCCTCTGGGAAGGCCCACAAGAGTCCAGAAAGCAATGGCTTCTCAGGCAGCGCTGGGCTCTCAGGTCCACTCGTGCGTCCTTCAGAGTCACCACTGGTTCTGTGGTTTGGCCTAAGTGCATGCCCATGTTTGTGGATGGGTATACTCTGGGAAGGATGAGCATATACGCACAGAGAGGCAGAAGTGGGGCCCTGAGGAGAGAGTGTCCCCGCTTGTCATCACAAGAGCAAGGCCACAACTGCCCAAGGCTACCAGCCCAGCTCCCCTTTTCTCGCCCCCCTCAACTGACCACCACCCCATTGGCCTGCAGACCCGTCCTTCCCGCTTCCAGTTCTGAGAAGCCTATTGGGTGGCCTGCTTCTTCTGCCGCTTTGCTCTAGTCCCTCCCCCTCCGTCCTCTGCAGGCCTGACTACTCTCCACTTCCTCCCCCGTTCCCGTTTCCCCAAAAGGTTCTTCCTCCCTGAAAGTTGGGACTCACGCTTGTCTCTCCTTGTCCTTCTTTATAGGAGAGAACTGGTGGGCCACAAGAGCACGCATGAAGGGCAGGAGCCATCTTGGGCGCAAGCGGCATCTTGCCAGACATCTCCAAACCCACAAGTGTCAGCACTGTGGGAAACGCTTTGCTTTTTTTTTAAAAAAAAATGTTTATTAGGGTTTTTGGATACAAAAAAGAAAATTGGGAAAGAGAGGTAATAGGGTGGGTTGGGTAAGGGGGTAAAGGTATGTGGGTCTAGGGGGAAGGGAAAGTGGGTATTGGAAAAGTTAAAAACATACAGGCTACAGCATGAAAAAAAACATACATTGTGCATAAAAGAGAAAAATTTTGGGAGTGGAGAGACAAATCTGTTCATGTTCATTTCCCTTAGTACAGTCTGTGCTTATTTAATTCAGAACAGCTGTTTCTTCTCATTAATTCACTCTTCCTTGAGTGAATTACATGTTGTTCTATTAAAGAAAAGAGAGAGAGAGAGAGGAAAGCAATTTTATTACTACTTATTTCTTGCTTCCTTCCCTACTTTCATCCTGTATTTAGATCTACCTTCCATAATTTTTTACAATACACCTGGAGGAGTGTCCAGTCCCATTTACTATCTCCTCCATCTTTACTATCCATCAGCCTTTCTGTTAACAACTCCATTTGATAGGTATCAATTACTTTATTTAACCACTCCTCCTTGGGCGGAGAGTCCTTAGACTTCCAGTATTTGGCAAACGCTAGTTTAGCCGCCGTAGTCATCAAAATACATTTCTTTCTTTCTTTTGGAGTAAGTTCCGTGTTGACAATACCTAAAAGGAAGATTTCTGGTTTTAACATAATTTTTTTTTGAAAACTTTTTCTATTTCTTCTCTAATCATCCCCCAATATGCCTTAGCTCTCGGACAGAGCCACCATAGGTGGAAGAACGTACCATGTTTTCCATTACAACTCCAGCAGTTCGGTTTTGTTTTTTTTATAAATCTTTGCCAATTTGGCTGGTGTCAGATACCAGCGGTATAATAACTTTAACCAGTTTTCTCTGTACTTATAGCAGTATGACACATTTATATTATATTTCCATATATTTTTCCAGGTTTCTGATTTTATTCTAAAGCCTACATTTCTGGACCATTCCTTCATTAAATTTTTCGTTTCATATTGTTCGTTTTCCGCATTTAGTAATAGCTTATAGATTTTTGTTATCATTTTTTCATTCTTTCCCATAAGAGCCTGTTCTATTTCTCCCATTTGTGGTTCGAAACCTATTTTCTCATCTAGTTTGAATTTTTCTCTTATTTGGAAATATGCGAACCATCCAAGTTCTTTGCCTTCCTCTATCAGCTGCTGCCTGGTTTTTAATACATAGCTAGTGCCAGTTCTGATTAGCAATTCTTTGTATCTGAGCCATTTATTTTCTCCTAATTGTCGGATTTGAAAGGCCTCATTTGGGGATATCCACATAGGTGGGTTTTTTTTGGGTTTTGTTTTTATATTTATTCCAGACTTTCAGTAATGGTTTCCTTATACAATGGTCATTAAAATTTCTGTCTACTTTAGCCTTATCGTACCCAATGTACCCATGCAGGCCAAATTTTAGATCGTACCCTTCCAGATTTGTAATTTTTTCATTATCCAGTCTGCCCCATTCTCTGAGCCAAACAAAACAGTTTGCCTCAAAGTATAATTTAAAATTGGGTAGATTTATTCCTCCTTTCTCTTTGGGTTCCTGGAGTATTTTCATTTTCACCCTTGGTTTTCTTCCGTTCCATATAAATTTGGAGATATCTCTATTCCACATGTCGAAGATGGAAGAGTTGTGTATTATCGGGAGTGTTGAGAACAAAAAATTTAGTTTAGGTAAAACGTTCATTTTTATTGTGGCTGATCTGCCGAGAAATGATAAATTTAATTTCGACCATCTTTCTAGATCTTTTTTTATTTCTTTCCATTTTAATTGGTAATTATTTTTAAACAGTTGCGAGTTCCTTGTTGTTAATGTTACCCCCAAGTATTTAATCCTATCCACTATCTTCATTCCTGTCCTGTTTTGTAAGTCTAATTTATCACTTTCCCTCATATTTTTAGTCATCATTTGGGTTTTTTCTTTGTTGATTTTAAATCCGGCCACTTCCCCAAAATTTTCGATTTTTTTAATCCACTTTATCAAGGTGTCCTTTGGATCCTCCACCACTAGGGCTAGGTCATCCGCGTATGCTAACACTTTTATACTTTCATTTTTTATATTTAAACTTTTTAGCTTTTTGTCTTGCCTAATATCTTCTAATAATATTTCTAAAATGAAGATAAATAATAATGGGGAGAGCGGGCACCCTTGTCGTACCCCTTTTTGGATTCTTATACTGTTTTTCTTTGATTTATAATCACTTTCGCCTGCTGTTCTTTATATATGGCATGAATCGCATTAGTTATTTGATAGCCGGCATCCATTTCCCTGAGTAAGGCATCCAAAAAGTCCCAATTGGTCCTGTCGAATGCCTTCTCAGCGTCTATAAATACCCAGGCAATCTCCTTGTCTATGTTCTTATTATAAAATTCAATAGAGTCTATTATCAATCTTATATTAGTTTTTAAATATCGATTCGGCAGAAAGCCATTTTGATCTTCTTTAATCCAGTTGCCCAGAAACCTTTTAAACCTTTCTGCTAGAATGCTTGAGAAGATTTTGTAATCACTATTTAGCAGAGATATAGGTCTATAGTTGGCGGGGCTGCTGTGGTCTTTACCTGGCTTGCCTATCACTGTGATATTAGACTCTTGCCAGGAAGCTGGTATTATCCCTTTAGTCATTACATTATTGAAAAGTTTTTCCATTACTTCTATCATCTGTTCGTGGAATTCCTTATAATATTCTAATGGGTAGCCATCAGGCCCTGCGGCTTTCCCCAGTTTTCCCTTCTGAATGGCAGCAATAATTTCTTCTTTTGATATTTCCTCATTTAATATTTCTCTTTCTTTTTCACTTATCTTTCTCAGTTTCCTATCTCCAATAAATTTCTGGATGTCTGAGACTTTTATATCCTCTTTTTTATATAGCTCTGAGTAAAACCTCTCGAAGGCTTTCCTTATCTCATCCTCTGAGGTATATTCTTTTTGTTCGATTATTAATTTGGAAATTATATTCCTTTTCCTCCTTTCTTTTAGCTGCCAGGACAGAAGTCTCCCTGGCCTATTAGCTGTTTCAAAATATTTTTGGTTAAGGTATTTCAAGTTTTTTTCAATCTTTTCCAAATCCAATATCTCTAGTTGTTTCTGGAGGAGATCTAGTTTGTTTTTTATTTCTTTATTTTTTGGATTTTTCTTAAGTTCTTTTTCTTGATCTTCAATTTTTCTATATATGTCCTCTACCGACTTTTGGGATTTTTTTCCATATCGATTGTTGTTTTAAAAAGAACCCTCTCATATATGCTTTTCCCGCATCCCAGATAACATCTATTTTATTATTGTTTTTACAGTTAATCTGAAAGTATTCTTTTAATAAATTTTTGCTTTCCTCTATTAATTTTGGATCCCTTAGAATTCTAATTGGGAATTTCCAGTGGAATTCTGCTACTGTTTTTTTAAATTGTATTACAATCGGGCAATGGTCGGAGATCGTTCTTGGTAGTATTTTGTTTTCTTCTACCAAGTGGGTCATATGACTGGATAATAGAATATAGTCTATTCTCGACCATGATCTATGCCTACTCGAAAAGTATGTATAGTCTTTTTCTCTCGGATGGGTCTCTCTCCAACTATCTCTCAAATCAAACATGTCTTTCAAATCAAAGAAGGATTTGGGTAGTTTCCCATTCCATTTATTTCCCTTCTTATCCAGTGAGGATCTATCCATTACCGGATTTATAACTCCATTTAGATCCCCCAAAATTATAATACTATCAAATTCATCCTGATATTCTGAAATCTTCTTTTCTAGTTCTTTAAAAAAATTAGTTTTAGTCTCATTTGGGGCGTACACATTACAAATTAAAGTTCTCTCAGGGCCATTTTGTACAGTTATACCGATGTATCTACCCTCCTTATCTTTAAATATCAACTTAGGATTCAACAAACTCTCAACATAAATTACGACCCCTTTTTGCTTTTTCTCCGCCGATGCTATATATGCCTCCCCTAAATCGTCTCTTTTTAAGAGCCGTTCGTCAGCTTGTTTTATATGCGTTTCCTGCAACGCTATAATATTTGCCTTTTTCTTTTTTAATCTATTGAATACTCTTTTTCTTTTATTCCCACTGTTAAGCCCGTTTACGTTCCAGGTAATGCACCTCCACATCCTTTAGCTTAAGCTTTGCTCAGAAGGGACACCTTAACTGTCACCTGAGAGTCCACACAGGAGAGAAACCCTTCAAATGCTAGCAATGTGGACAAGGCTTTTCTCAGAAGCCAACACTTGAGTGTCACCTGAGAGTCCACACAGGAGAGAAACCCTACGAATGCCAGCACTGTGGGAAAGGCTATGCTGGGAAGGGGATTACTATTATTATTTAAAGTCTTTTATATCCCAATCTTCTCACCTCCGAAGAGGGACTCAGACCGGCCTGACAGAAAAAAGTCATTGCAATTGATACAAATTAAAACATCATATAAGAATACAAAGTTAAAATTGTCAGAATATTGAGCTCCTTAGCTGTGTGGAAGAAAATACTTCTGCAGACCCAGAATGAGTACAAACAGCTTTACTGGCACAGACATCCAACACTTAACATCAGCCACATGGGAAGAAGGAAGCTGGCTTGGAGCCTCCTACATATACTAGTCACAGAGTCTGGCATCTTCTCTCTCTCTAACTCTTTCAGCACCAGACTTCAGTTCTGCACAGTCACTCGTAGGCTGATGAAATCCAGGCACATAGATTGCATCATACATTCATTGCGTCATACATGGCACCTCATTTACATTTCATCTAATACATAGAACATAAAACTTTCACAATCCCCCTCTGAAATGTAAATTTCTGTCCTGCTATATACACAATATATCTTCACTTCAATTCTGTTCATTTTAACCTTTTTTGAACCATTCCTCATTACAATTACTTAGTCAATATAATTTTATCTTACCAGAACTAGCATTTCCATCATTATGTTTCAATTCTACAGAGGGTACTTAATATACTTATTCAATAAACATATATAACACATTAATACACACAACTATTGCAAAAACATCACAGTCTTATTATCATTGCATTATTTGTGTTCATAATACAGATACAAATGCCCTATCCAGTACACAATCAATATACATCATAGCACAATAACATTTCTCACATTTTACACATTTCTTTTCACAATATAACTGCTTCTATTCTAATATTGTTACAAGCTCAGTTATTGTAACATTGAACAATAAACATTTCAGTGTAACACATCATTTGGACATTTCTCTTGCACATTTATCTGTAACCCAATTCACCTCTGTGAAATCTCTGGTTTCCTGTGAATTTTCCTCCTCAAATGTGCCTAACTTCTTTAACACTGTGTTTCACACAGAAACACACCTCTCTCTTCCTCCTTGGTTTGTGTCTTGCATTTCTCTCACACGGACAATGCAGACTTAGGACACACCGTTCACAAAACACATCACATGGTTTAACTGCAGAATCTCTTCATTTTCAATCACATCTGCACCTTCAACATTCTTCAAAAACTCTTTTTCACACAACACACAACACCCCTACACATGTTTTTTTATTACTTCTTGGTGTTTTGCTCTGCACTGACTCTTCTTACTTTCTTTTCATGGTCAGCCGTGAATAGCACCTATGGTGGTCTGAATGCATGGAGAGTCTACTAGCCAGAGGGGAGCTGCAAATTGATAATGGTAATTGGTTGCTACTGTGGTGTTATTTGCATATGGATTCTGATTGGTCTACCTCAACATTCTGAAGTGGCTGAGAGTGGAAAGGCAACGGCCTTCGTTGCATATTCTATTTTTTTAGGATTTGTAGGTTATTTTAAGGGTTTTTTATTTTTATTTTTGTTGGTTACACCTTGCGTTGTGAGACGTTATGCTGCCAAATTTGGTGTGATTCCGTTCAGCGGTTCTTTTGTTTACTTCAGCCTCATTACGGACAGAGCATTTCTATATAGATAGATATAAAGTGCTTTTATGAGACTGTATCCAGTCTCCTTATGTTGGTCATGACCATAATAATTTTTGATTTGATTTGACTTCGTTGGGAAGTCATCTGAAATTTATCC
>JARBWK010003415.1:0-12428 GCA_030556195.1 Anolis apletophallus | reverse complement strand
AAAGTGGTTTTTGGACCACCAAGATAAAGAAGCTTAAAAGGCAAAGAGGCTAACAACTAATTTATTGCCATGTCTTCACATAAACACTGTGCTTTCTTAAGTAATATACTATCAATCACCATGCTGGGCTCTGGAAAGCCATTTGTTTAAGTAATCTCTTCTGTGTCAGCTGTATTTAGTTTGGTACTGTTAAAAATGCCCAGGGACTTCCTTATCTAGGTGTTGGTGCCATTTAATGGCACAGGGCCTTGCACAAGAACTTTGACATGAACAGCTTTATATCACTTTTTCAGGTTTGGCCAATTTAAACATCCATCAGACGAGCATAGAGAGATAGAAGCATCAAGAGGGCAAAAACCTGAGAGTAAGATTATAAAATAATAGTCTTCTGAGTTCCTTTCCTAGGCCAAATTCCATACAGTGAGAACTATAACTAAAACTACTACAACAAAATTAAGTAAAATCCTTGTTGCTTCAGGAATACCAATCAAACAAAGTAGAATACTTAAATTGCCAGGATCACAATGTCCTCATATAAACCCAAGTTTTCTATATGGTATAACCGCAACAAAAATAGTTTGCAATTCTTGTTACCTCACCTTTTAAAAGACAGTTTAAAGCTTGGAAAATTACAAAAAAAAGTGCAAAGAAATATTTATGCTGCAAGGATTCATTAATTAAGATGAGAGAAAGCCTACTTAGTAGGCTTGGGCCTGGATCAGTTTGAACGAAAGTGATTTGCAATATTGCTTTTGTGAAATCCCCCAAAAAACGAGGAGGAAGGAACCGAAAAGCTGGGAAAAATGAATCAAGAGAGATGGATTTATCGGCTACTGAAGAGGATGGAGTTAAGTCTGCATTATACCTGAAGCAGGTGTCTTCCGCAGGGTTCCTGGAGAAGTTCCTACAGAATCTTTTCTCCCTCCCTAACAGTGTAAAAGTTCCATAGGTTCCTCCTCCAGAGAGAGTCCTGTTGGAAACTTGCTGTCACAGCAGGACTTGCATGTGTTGGGCATTGAAAAGTTTCTGAGTTCCTCTCGGAGCATGATGGGAGCTGAAGTTTCTCTCTGTGTGTTTCACAGCCAATAAATTTATTTATTTATTTATTTCAATTATTTATAACCCACCCTTCTCTACCCCCGAAGGGGGACTCAGAGCAGCTAACGAAAGGCACAATTCGATGCCACATAATAATCTGTAAATGGCCTGGTTGTGTCCATGCTCTGATTGGCTGAGAATGGGCACAAATGGTGCCTACAATTCCAAGAACCTGCTCTTGTGGGTTGTCTTATTTTTAAAAAATGTTATGGTAAAAACTTAAAATAATTCTAAATTACCAGTAGATTGGTGAATTGTTTTGAAACTTGTCAGGCCTGCAGTTATAAATGGAGTATAAAACTGAGGTAGGTTTCATGAAGATAGGTCTTAAATTGACTGAGGATTGAGCCTTTAAACCCGTGGTTCTCAAAGTGGGCGGTATCGCCCCCTGATGGGCGGTGGGAAGATCCAAGGGGGCAGTGGGAGGCTCCAGAGAATTTGGGGATGGTGAGCCGATGTTAGGAGGCGGTGGGAAAGGAAAGTGCCGTGTGTATGTGTTTGCAGGTTCCAGGACTGTGTGCCGTGGGCAGTGTTGAGGAGAGGAAGCGGCTGGCCCTGTGGTTTCCAGGCAGCGCCCCCTTGCTCTCCTCAACTCCACCCATGGCGCACAGGCCTGTATGGCTGTGGGCGGAGTTGAGGAGAGGAAAGGGGCATTGCCTGGAAACTGCAGCGCACGCCCCCTTCCTCTCCTCAACCCCGCCCATGGCAATACAGGATTGTGCACCATGGGTGAAGTTGAGGAGAGCAAGGAGGCGCATGCTGCGGTTTCCAGGCAGTGCCCCCTTGTTCTCCTCAACTCCGCCCGCAGCGCATAGTCGCGTAATTTAACTGATTTATGAGGCCATAAAATCTCCAGGAAGTATGTGAAGAATGAAGGAATGTGACAGCTCCCATAGTGGCCAAAAGCTGGAATGTTGGATAGCCTCTTGAGTGTCTGTCTATATATGTTTTGTATTGAACGTTTGCCTGTATATGTACATTGTAATCTGCCCTGAGTCCCCTGCGGGTGAGAAGGACAGAATATAAATGATGTATATAAATAAATATATATATTTTACAAAAAATGTAGAAAAATTGATAAATATATTTTTCTGTTTAATTGCTATTAAATGTTTCTTTAAAATAATTTCTAGGGGGAGGTGAGCAATTTTTTTTTCTGGAAAGGGGGCGGTAGGCCAAAAATGTTTGAGAACCACTGCTTTAAACTTTCCCATTGTAGCCAGTGGGCTGAATTGTTGCTGAACGAAAACAGTGACACTCTTCCCTATTTGAATAACTTCCGGTAAACAGAATGAGGGGTCAGCCAAAAATGGATCCTGAAATGGCATGCCTTTTGGTCAAATTGCACAAGCCTACTACTTTGCAAATATATTTGGTTTGGAAAGACAAACCATGTGCCGGGGCAACATAGTCATGGTACCATTTGTCTTCCAAGTCCAATAAATCACATATCTATTGATAGAAATTGTAACCACTTTGACAAGCTAGAGTTTGTATGTGGCCTTACCTCGAGCAGCAATTTGCAAGATCCAAATTGTGCAAAATGCAGCCGCTAGACTCCTCACAAAAACATCAATGAGGTGCCATATAACGCCATTCCTGCAGCACTTGCATTGGCTGCTGGTTGAACACAGAGTCCTCTATAAGACCCTGGTCCTAGCATTCAAGGCCTTTCAAGGTCAGGGTCCTTCATATCTAAGAGACAGTTTAATGCCATTCCACCACCAGAGACTGCCACTTAAGACATGGCTCTTCAGAAGAGCCTATGATTGTTAAGTAACAAGCTGTGACTATGTAGCCTGTTTATTTTCATTGTGTAAGTCGCCCAGAGCACCTTTGGTGGAGGGCGACTCATAAGAAATAAAGTTGAGTTGAGTTGAGTTGAGTTTGGAACCCAAGTTCCATTTCAATTACTATAGCTAACTTATTTATTTTTAAAAATTGGTAACCAATAAAGCTGTGAATTTTTTAAAAAATCATTCAGGTCAAGTCTTTTACCAGTCATACAAGTCTTTCTTTCTTTCTTTCTTTCTTTCTTTCTTTCTTTCTTTCTTTCTTTCTTTCTTTCTTCAAAAATGGAACCCAAATTTGTTCAAAGCACCTACAAAGATTTTAAAATATTTTATAATCAAATCTCAGCATTAATGCATTTCTCTTTTAGTTTTATGCTTAGCCTCTTTCATTCCACAATGAAAAACATTTAACTTCACTGTAGGACATAGAAACGTATTTGCAGTACCATGCACAAGTGTGCCATTAATCATCATTAAATTAAAACAGTTTTTGAGCTGCACCGAGAAAGAAGCTAGAAATGCATGGCTTTTCCCTTCCCAATAACAAATTCATTTTTGCAAATGCTTTTCTTGTCATGAATGACAGAGCTATTGATTTTTGAACTCTCCTTTCAAACTCAATTGGGAACAGAGAGTGTAAACAGATATTGATGCACACAGTAAATGTAGTTGTGGTCTTAAGAAAAAGAAAACATTTATGGCTCTACCATGTATTTTTCATTTGAATGCTTTCATGTGGGCTTTTTTGGATCACTCAGATTGTGTTTTTTGCTTTGGTTTTTTAAAAAATGCATTCCAATACCAAAAAAGCATACTAAAATGTATTCGCAATGCAAATTTACATTAAAACATATGCAAACATATGTATTTTATGGTAGGAAAATATTAAAAGTGAGAAAGTGCAAACATTCAGATACAATATAAATGTATGTATTTCTGTCTGTAGATTGATGTGGAAGAAAGACAAAAGTGTCTTATGGGTGAATATATGAAAAACTTGTAACAGCTGAAAACATCAGAATTTCCCTCGTAGCCAAAGGCTAAAGAGGGAGAGGATTTTGCCCCCTCCCACGGAGAAAGAGGAGGTTCTTGGAACCTCTTGGAGGCAGGGGGCGTGGCCTCCCTTTAGGAAGGCCAGCCTCCTGAGAGCTCAGTTGGAGCTCTGCTCTCGGAGGAGACGGTCGCAGGTCTCCTCCCTCAGGTGAGCTCCGTGGGGGGGAGTAGGGCCTTGTCCCTCCCCCCCCCCCTCCGGGCGGGTTTGTCGCGCCGTCCATCAGCTGGGCCCGGGCCGCAGCCCAGCTGCTTCGGGGCCTGGCCTAGCGGCTTTTCGGGCCCGCTTTCTTGAAGGCTGGGCCCGAGGCCGCGGGGCCTGGGCTTGGAGTGGCTGGGGGGTGCGGGGGCCGGTCCCGAGCCTGCCCGCCCCCTGCGGCGCTAGGCTCTTGCCTCCCCGCATGGCCCCATTGGCGGGGAGGGCATCTTTTGGGCCTCGAGGTTGGGCCCCAACCTTTTTCCCGCTGATTGGGCGGGTTGTGAGAGGCCCAGCACGGTGGCACATCGCGCCGGCGGCCCAGAGGAGACCGAGGCTGGTCTCCTCGAGCCTTGCCACGTGTCCTGGGCAGGGGACAGGGCTTTGGGGCTTGTCGCCACCGTTTGGACGCGAGGCTGCGCGGCCGGGGCTGGTCCCCTCCTTGCTCCTCGCCATCCGGGGGCAGCAGCTTGCTGGTGGGGCAAGTCGCGATGGGCCCGGCAGGAGCGGATGCTGCTTCTCTACTGGGCAGCCATCGCCCTGCCTGGGGCCTGTTTGTCTGGGTGCTGGCTGGGCAGCTTCTGTGCCCGGCCCTCCCTCTTTAATTTTCCTTTCCGGAGCGGCACCAGCTCAGGGAGGCGCCATGTTGGCCACATGGCCGCTCCCCCCCCCCCCCGCGTTCACAGTCTGGCCGGCGACATTTTGTCACAGGTGCCTGGGGCCATGCTGGTGGGAACTGGTGTATCAGCCTACCTAGGTCCCATTTATTAGGGTTGTGATACACAAATTTATCATACGGACCAGGAGGTCATGAGTTCGAAGCCAGTACAGGTCATCAATGGTTAGCTGAGTGGTCTGCGCAGTTGTAGCAACCCGCATGTGGGCCTGCCATCGGACTTCCTATGTCCCACAAATTATTATTATTCATAACAGTGTATAAGAAAAGAACACTCAAGGTTAGGCACGGCCTGGCAATTTTTATTCGTTTTGCCTTTGCCTGCAAATAATAATAATAATAATAATAATAATAATAAATAAATAAATATAAATAAAAAAGAAAAGAAAAAAAGGCTTATTGTTGTCCTATGTTTCACAACATGGGCAATGGGGATACGAATTTAAGCTTATGAATTATCATTTCACCCGGGTTATTTTTAAATTTTAACTTGGGGGTGAGCTCCTGACCCTTGGTTTAGCGTACTGTTGACCTATGGCTGACAACATTACCAATTGAGTTGTTAATTTCAAGCATTGCGTTTATTATTTCACATGGGTCATTTTAAAATTTTAATTTGAGGAGAGAGTTCCTGACCCTTAGTATAGCCTGCTGTTGACCTATGCTTGACTGCATTGGCAATGGAGTTACTACTTTTGAGCTATACATTTTCATCTCACCAGGGTCATTTTAATTTTAGCTTGAGGGGTGAGCTCCTGACCATTGTTATAGCCTACTGTTGACCTAGGTTTGACCGCATTTAGCATCGACTTACTATTTAAGCGATGCATTTATCGTTTCACCTGGCTCATGTTAAATTTCAACTTGAGGAGTGAGCTCCTGACCCTTAGTATTGCCTACGGTTGACCTATGGCTGCCTACATTGGCAATGAAGTCACTAATTTCGAGCTATACATTTCCATTTACTGGGTTATTTTAATGTTGGCTTGAGGAGTGAGCTCCCGCCATTGGTATAGCCTACTGCTGACCAGGTTTGACAACATTAGCATTGGCGTACTAATTTCAAGCAATGCATTTATTATTGACCTGGGTCATTTTAATTTAACCTGAGGAGTGAGCTCCCAACCCTTGGTGTAGCCTATGGTCGACCTATGGCTAACAACATTGGCAATTGATTTAATAATTGAGAAGCAGGATATTTATCATTTCACCTGGGTCATCTTAATTTTCAACTTGAGGAGTAAGCTCTCGACCCTTGGTATAGCTTGCTGGTGGCCCATGTTTTGACAACATTAGCAAGGGAGTTACTGATTGCAGGCAATGCATTTATCATTTCACTTGGGTCATTTTAATTTTCAACTGCTGTTGACCTAGGCCTGGGCTAACATTTAGCTTAAAATTAGTAATTTTAAGCAGTGTATTTATTATTTCATCGGGATAATTTTAAAGTTCAATCCGAAAGAGCTCCCGACCCTTGGTATAGCTTACCATTTATACGTCGGTTAACATAAAGCAATCAAGTTGCTAATTTCAGCAATATAATTGTCCTGTCATCAGTTAACTTGCGTGAGCGCCAACCTGGGTATAGCTTACCATTGACCTATAGTGGTCCGTTAGCTTTAGTAAGCGAGTCATTAATTCCAAGCAATGTATTTGTTTTTCACATGGGTCATTTTAAATTTAAACTTGGAATAAAATCTTTAACTTGGATGAGCTCCCGACCCTTGGTATAGCTTATGGTTGACCTATATTCGGCAGCATTAGCAGTTGAGTTACCACTTTTAAGCAATGTATTTAGCACTTTAACTGGGTCAATTTTCAATGTAAAAGGGGAGCTCCCGACCCTTGGTATAGCTTACGGTTGACCTATGCTTGGTAACAGTGCCAATTGGTTATTAATTACAAGCAAGTAATTATTTCACCTGAGTGCGAGAAATTCAGTTGTCTTCAATGGAGACGTTCTCTTACCCCTTTTTCATGGCCAGAGAGTAAAACGCATAACCTCTTCCTTAAAAGACTGTACTGTCAGGCCTACGAGACACATTCTCTTGAGGGAGTCTGAAAACGGTTTTCTTTTCTACAGAAGAGGCTTAGTCATTTAGGTCACCCCTCTCTGCCCTATAAATGGCGGTAGAGTTTAAAACATCTTTTTCCTTGAAACAGAGGAAGATTAGTTATTGAAGTCAAGCCCTCTCAGTTTATAAATGGCTAGAGAGCTTAAAAGTGCTTTTTCTTTGAAACATAGTAAGATTAATGCTTTGAGTTACACCCTCTCGGCCTTATAAGGGGCTTGGGAGTTTGAAAAGCGCGTTTTTATTTAAAGCATAAGACGTTAGTTGTTGAGTTACACCCTTTCAGCCTCATAAAGGGCTTGGGAATTTGATAGGCACATTGTTTTTTTAAAAAAACATAAGAAGATTCGTTTTAGAGTGACACCCTCTCAACCTTATAATGGACGGAGAGTTGGAAAGGCGCGTCTTTCTTTAAACACAAGAAGATTAGTTGTTTAAGTCATACCCTCTCAGCCTTATAAAGGACTGGGGAGTTCAGAAAGCAATTTTTCCTTTGGAAAACATAAGAAAATTAGTCGGGTAGGTCACACCCTCTCAGCTTGGTAATCGGCTGGAGAGTTTGTAACGCGCGTTTTCGTAAAACATAAGATTAGTTGCTTTGAGTCACACACTTTCAGCCTTATAATGGTAGGGAGTTTGAAAGGCATGTTTTCTTTTAAATATAGGGAGATTGGTTATTTGAGGCATACCCTCTCAGCCTTATAACGGTTAGGGATTTTGAGAAGCGCGTTATCTTTAAAACATAGGAAGAGTAGCCATTGGAGTCACACCCTCTCAGCCATATATACGGCCAGGGAGTTTGGAAAGCGTGTTTTTCCCTAAAACATAAGAAGATTAATTGTTTAAGTCAGACCCTCTCAGCCTTAAAAACGGCTCGGGAATCTGAAAAGCGTGTTTTCTTTAAACCACAGGAAGACTAGTTGTTTGAGTCACACACTCCCAGCCTTAAAATGGCGGGAGAGTAAAGCGTGTTTCTTTAAAGTATAATAAGATTAGTTGTTAAAATTACAACCTCTCAGCCTTAAAAACGGCTGGAGAGAGTTTTGGAGCGCGGTTTTTCTCTACATCATAAGATGATTACTCGATTGAGGCATGCCTTCTCAGCCTTATAAATTTGGCTGGGGAGTTAAAAGCATGTTTTTCTTGAAAACATAAGATTAATCGTTTGAGGTATACCATCTCAGCCCTAAACGGCGGGAGAGTTTTTAAAAGCGAGTTCTCTTTAGAACATAACAAGATTAAATGTTTGAGTCACACCCTTTCAACCCAAAAAATGGCGGAAGAGCTTTAAAAGCGTGTTTTCTTAAAAACAGAATTGGTAGTTGAGTCACACCCTCTCAGTTTTTTTTTAAAGGCTGGAGAGTTGGAAAGTGCATTTCTTTAAAACGAAAAATCAGTCATTTGAGTTACACCCTCTCAGCCTTACCCGGCTGTGGAGTTCAGAAAGCGCAATTTTCTTTAAAACAGACAAAGGTTGGTCGTTGGGGTCACGTCCTCTCAGCCAGATATTCGGTTTGAGAGTTTGAAAGCACGTTTTTTTATAATATTGAAAGATTAGTCATTAAGTTATACACTCTGTAGCTGTATAATGGCTGGAGATTTGGAAAAGCATGTTTTCTTTCGCGTTAAGAAGATTACTTATTTGAGTCATACCCTCTCAGCCTCATAAAAGGCTGGGGAGTTTGAGGAGCGTTTTTTCTTTAAAGCAGAAGACCATTAACTGCGCGAGCCTCCCCCTCTCAACCGGATCCGGCGGGAGACATTAAAAAAACTCATTATCTTTAAAACAGATGAGGATTAGGCATTTGAGTTATACCCTCGCGGCCTCGGGTGCGGCTGGGGAGTTTGGAAAGCATATTTATTAAATCAGAAGCCGATTAGTTGCTTGAGTTACACCCTCTTAGCCTTAAAAAGGGCTGGGGAGTTTGGAAGTGTGTTTTTTCGTAAATCGGTAGAAGATTGGTTGTTTCAGTTACGCCTTCTCAGCCTTATAAATGGCTTGAGAGTGGGTAAGCTGTAGTCCAGACATGGACAAATGCATCCAATACATACAATGGATGCTCATATAGTTAGTTACTAGCTATTGGGGGGTCAGTCCCATGTGGCTGACACTCAGGTAGCCACCTTTGTTGTTGTACAGTAATGGCCACTTGGCAGGAATGGGAGCTCAAGGGAGTCCTTATTGCCATTGCCTGACTTCCACCCCCTTTGTGGGGTTCTTTAGGATCCGAGGGAAGCCAGGAGTTTTTTATGGCCCTTGCTTCCATTGCCGGTGGGAATGGGAATGTAAGTGGCGGCCGGAGGATGTTCCCTCATGGCGTATGCTTAACGGGTACCTCCAGGATTTGTAGCAAACTGGGTGGTATTGATCTGAACGCTAGAGTTAAGGTCATATCACAGGCTACACAGTTTTCAGGAATTGGCAGGCAGTGCCCGAGGTCACAATCCGTGAGTCGGCCATCGACCCTCAGCCCAGTTGAGTGGGAAGTGTGAGGATGGCTTAAAAAGGGCCATGTGGGTGAGTCGGGCCTGTCTGATGGTAGTGACCAGCCGTCAAGGGGTCCTACATTTCATTATGGCCAACATTCGGGCCTTGTCGCCATTACCTGTTGGAATGGAGTGGTAGACGTGGTCTGCAGCAAACTTGCATTCATGGTCCTTGCCCCCTGTTGGTTTGAGGCTCTAAGCTGATACTGGCGGAGCTGTATCCACATCTAGGGGAAATGGCTTTGGCTTGCGGACGGGCAAAAGTGTCTTACAGGCCCGAGCAAATTCGTACTGTTGGCTGGCATGGCCCCACATACACATCGTCCGGTCCGCCAATATGCCATCTTGTTGGTGGTATGGCGTGTGGAGATGTGAGGACCTCATGAAGTGGGGAACAAGGTTGGGGCCATGCGCTTAACAGTACGGGGGGTAGCACGCTACCTCCTTTATCCAGGGCTCGCGACAATGCTTTGTTTGCTGAGCGGTTGGATCGTAATATCGGAATTGGGCAATGTTCCGTTTATCTAACTTAGGATTGGGGGTGTTAGGAACACCTTGATTCCTGACACCTTCTGAGTTAGACTTAAGGAAATTTAAATAGGTAACTTTAAATAAAAGTTGCTCAATTTGAACCCAATACTTTGTGTGTCGTCTCTTTTGTTCAGGGGGTTGGAGGGCAAATGGATTTATTTCTTGAATCAGAAGCAAACCAAGGGTACAGTTGTAATGTATTTTAAAAACACAAAGTTTAATTTATACTAAATGTCTTTTGACCAGTAGCTGGACACTTGGAATGTCTCTGGTGTTGCTATAAGATGGTCCTCCATTGTGCATGTGGCAGGGCTCAGACTACATTGTAATTGGTGGACTGTGGTTTGCTCTTCTCCATACTCGCATGTCATGGACTCCACTTTGTGGCCCATTTCTTAAGGTTGGCTCTGCATCTCGTGGTGCCAGAATGCAGTCTGTTTAGTGCCTTCCACGTCACCCAATCTTCTGTGTGCCCAGAGGAGAGTCTCTCATTTGGTGTCATTCATAGCTTGGGGTTCTGGGTTTTAGACTGGCACATTTGGACTCTCACTTGCTGAGGTGTCCCTGCAAGTATCTTGGTAGATCTTAGAAAACTATTTCTTGATTTAAGGCATTGGCCTGCCGGGCATCCCCTGGACAATGTCTTTGTAGATGGTTGATTCTCTCATACCATAAGTGACCAGAAGCAGCTTGCAACATGCAAACAAACAAACCAATGTATGAATTCACCTGTCCCAAATCATCCTTTATAGCTAAGTAGACTAACACCATAACAAGTTCTCTTAAGATCCAGCTACCCCTGTTTGTGCAAAGCTTACTACTCCTTTTGACAGACAATGTTGAATTTCTCATGGAACCTCTGTTTGGAAAAAACAAACAAACCTCAAGATAAATTACTGATGCAGCTGAAAGTATATTACCTATATTTGTATTTATTTTTGTTCTAGTTCTCACAAGTCTATTAAGCTTCTGCCTCCATTGAAATCTATTAATAATCTCTGAATGGAACTAAGGAGGCTGTTCAGGTCCTGAACCGGTGCTTGGCCGCTGTGTCGAACAGGATGAGGGCGAACAAATTGAAATTGAATCCAGACAAGACAGAGGCACTCCTGGTCAGTCGAAAGGCTGAACAGGGAATAGGGTTACAGCCTGTGTTAGACGGGGTTACACTCCCCCTGAAGATGCAGGTTCGCAGTTTGGGTGTGATCCTGGACTCATCGCTGAGCCTGGAACCCCAGGTTTCGGCAGTGACCAGGGGAGCATTTGCACAATTAAAACTTGTGCGCCAGCTGCGCCCATACCTTGGGAAGTCTGACTTGGCCACGGTGGTCCACGCTCTGGTTAAATCCCATATAGATTACTGCAACGCTCTCTACGTGGGGTTGCCTTTGAAGCTGCAACTAGTCCAACATACAGCAGCCAGGTTGATAACAGGAGCGGCATTCAGACAGCGTACAACTCCCCTGTTGTTCCAGCTCCACTGGCTGCCAGTTTGCTACCGGGCACAAATGAAAGTGCTGGCTTTAGCCTTTAAAGCCCTAAACGGTTCAGGTCCAACTTACCTGTCCGAACGCATCTCTCCCTATGAACCATCAAGATGTTTAAGATCATCCAGAGAGTCCCTGCTCTCGGTCCCGCCTTCTTCTTCGCAGGCGCGACTGGCGGGGATGAGAGACAGGGCCTTTTCAGTGGTGGCTCCTCGGCTTTGGAATGCCCTCCCTAGAGACATCAGTTCGGCCCCCTCCCTCCTGGCATTTTGCAAGAAAGTCAAGACCTGGCTGTTTGAGGCATTTGTTGATGAAATATAAAGATTTAATTAGATATATGGAATGACAGCGATGGGACGGAAACCGATTTCAACATGATGCTGAGACTGCAATTGTATGTTTTTAATTGTTAATTTGTTGTTATATGGTTATTTTTTTGTTTGTTTGCTTGTGTTGTATTGAGGGCAGAGACTGCCTTGTGTAAACCATCCCGAGTCACCTTCGGGCTGAGAGGGACGGTATAAATACGTGACAAATAAATAAACAAACAAATACATTTTTGTCTCTAACACTGATGCTACTTTTCTCTTATATGATTTTAAACATTTTATTTAAGAAAAAAGTGAAGCTTTGAAAGCTTACATTTTGTATATTTTATAAATTTATAAACATAAATAATCTTTATTTATACCCCGCCCCATCTCCCCAGGGGATTTGGGGCGGCTCACAACATGAATAATACAACAAAATGCATAAAAACAAAATAAACAATTAGTGGCATATCCAACAAGATATTTTATGCAACCAGACAGTATTGCTGCTTGTGGATTTCAGATTTTGTTATATTTTGCCAAAGAAATTTAGCCAAGCATGTGATAAAATGTCCATCGGCTTCATAGAAAATGAAAAGCTGTGATATGCTGTATCAAGAGCTTGGAAATGTTGTTACATTGAATTTTAATTCCCAGTGACTTTTCCAAGATCTATTTCTTCCAAAACTTGGTAAAAGAGATAGTGTACACAAAATGTGTGTCTATC
>JARBWK010003414.1:0-12430 GCA_030556195.1 Anolis apletophallus | reverse complement strand
TAAAAACATCAAAGCTTTAAAAAATCTGGTACCATTGAGTTGCTACTGTTTTACACAGAGTCAATCTTGTTCTCTCAAGTAACTCAAAAATTTTGTCTTTTGATCTAGACAAATATCTTTTTCAGTTCTAGTTACATTTACGCCTAAGTATTTCGGACTTCTCCAAGATCTTTTACAGTCATACTTGAGTTTAGTCCCTTAAAAACTTGTTCCACATCCCTTCGGATGGTGCTAGTACTAAGAGATCATCGACAAACACCAAAACAAATGTTTGGTTTTAAACTCTTTTCCTTTCTTATATAGACATGTATCTACACTGCTTCTTTTTTCGGCCAAGACCCTTTAACTTTTCGTCTATACACTGGTTCCAGCATCTCGCTGCTTGCTTTAGCCCGTATAATGCTTTCCGTAGTCGATACACACCAGTTGGAGTATCTTTTTCAAACCAGGTATTGCTCTCATATATACATTGTCAGTCAGCTCTGCGTTTAAATAAGCTGTGGCAATGTCAAAGTGCCTTATAACATACTTTCTTTGCACACCGATGCCTAAAGCAGTCCTAATTGTTTCAGGTCTAATCGTTTGAGCATATACCTCATCATAATTTTGGTTGTAAATTTGACCAAAACCTTGTGCAACTAATCTTGCTTTGTACAATAATGAACCATCAACTTGTGTTTTCCTTTTAAATACCCACTTGCAACCAATTACCTTTACATCTTTGGTTACATTTGCTTGTTCTAAAACATTTAAGGAATGAAGTGAATCAAATTCCTTCTTCATTGCTTTTACCCAACAATCACGTTCATTTTTCGGTCTACGCAATGCTTCAGCATAAGAATTAGGATCTTTCCACTCTATACTTCCTATTTGCGTGACTTGGTACTTGGCTGGTGGAATTCCTTTAGTGATACGTGTGGATCTCCTAGGAATCTCATCCTTAGTCTCCTCCACATCCCTAATCTCCTCTTGACAATGTCCATCAACCTCTGTTACAGATTTGGACACTAAGTCAGAGTTTGTGGCGCAAAAATCATGAAAATTACTTTCTTCAGAGATTGTTCCTTGCTTTCTTCCACATTTGCCTCATCTAATACCTCTACAACTTCAGATTCATTCTTTACTCTAGAAATACTTGGGGTTATGAACACTTCAGTGTTCGCATGAATTCTATCCCAATGAGTATTATTTTCGAACTTTACAGATCTGGAGACTGTGATCTTCTTCCCTGGAGAAGAGCCATTCCAGAATCTATAGCCTTTCGTTCCACCTTCATATCCAATAAATTGCATCTTTACCCAATGCTGATCTCTTTTGTCTCTTTGCTGTATAGGAATTAAAACATTTGCATGCGCACCAAATACTTGAAAATGATCCACCTTTGGATGTCTTCCATAAAACAAATAAAATGGGATTTCATTTACACTTGAGGTCCATAACCTATTCAGCACGTAATTGGCAGTGTTAGCTGCTTCTGCCCAAAACCTTTGGACATTTGTGCATCCTCAAGCATTGATTTTACCATGGTTTGAATTACACCTAAGCGACGCTCGCAATTCCATTTTCTTTTGATACACACGGATTTGTTTTCCTATGCCAAATTCCTTTATCCTTAAAAAATTCTTAAGTCTTTCATTCACAAATTCACCTCCTCTATCAGATTGAACTTGTTTAACAGTCAAATCAGGAAATTGGTTCTTCACAAAATTGTACCATTCAATAAATTTTTCATACACCTGAAATTTACCTTTCAGAGGGTAAACGAAGCCAAATCGAGACCTATCATCTACTATGGGTTTGAAGGGCCATTTTAATGACCAAATGGGCAAGCAGTCTGCTGGGCCTCACCAGGGGCATGGGCATCGGGCCGGGATCGGGCATCAGTTCCTTGCACTGGGAATGGGGGTTAGAGGCCAGGGAGGTACCAATACAATCGGGCGACGAATGCCCGAGACCCTCGCAGGCTTCCCTTTTTACGGGTGTGCCGGAAGCTCAACCCCAAGCCAGTCCTTGTCAAGTGGGTCCGTTGAATATCCCAGTGATCTCGGGCAGGGTGAGTACGGTAGGCGCAGGCCTAATGCTAATGTGACGGCGAGAACCGCCCGAGTCGCAGACGGACTCGACCCGGTTCTGACCTCGTCCTATCCCCAGACACGCTGTTGGTAGACATCCAGCCTCCCCACCTTCCACTCTGGTGCTGGTTAACGCGCTCTGTCCGCAACAAGACCGTCACCGCAGGGGATTTCTGTGAAGATCTCAAAGCGGACCTGTTCTGTATTACCGAGACCTGGCTGCAAGAGCGATTCCATCTGCCTCCAAGAAGTGGTCCCCCCTGGCTACGCTTGCCACGCACCAGAATAGGAACGAGGGACGGGGGGGTGGCAATACTCTCCCGAGATGGCTTACACCTTAGAGCGCGATCCCTGCACTTGTCACCTCGGGGCTGGAGAGTGTCGGTCTAGTGTGGGAGTCCCCGGAGAGCCTGGCGATCTTGCTGGTGTACCGTGCGCCCTAGCGCACCAGCGGGGAGCCTGGCGCGGCTGCTGGAGACTGTGTCGGAGTGGGCATTGAGGGACCCCAGGCCTCTCGTTCTGGGGGACTTCAATGTCCACGCCGATGCAGCCTCCTCTGCAGCCGCGGACCTAATTTCGACCATGGCGACATTGGGCCTCTCCTTGTGTAACTCGGGACCCACACACTCGCCGGACACACCCTCGACTTGGTGTTCAGTGCAGGGGTTCAAGTGGACCTAGCCTCCGTAATAGAGGTTCCATGGTCGGACCACTGTGCCCTAAGGATCCGGGGTTGAGCAACCGCCCCCTCCATGCAAGGGCGCCGAACGGATTTTTGTTCGCCCAAGGAGACTTATGGAACCCGAAAGGTTCCTGAATGCTCTAAGGGATCTGGAGTCTACCAGCGTTTCAGTCGAGGAGCTTGCCCAGGCTTGGAACACCTCTCTAGCCAGAGCCCTTGACGAGATTGCTCCCAGGCGTCCTCTCCGACCCCAAATCATCGGTCCCCCTGGTATACAGGGGACCTCAGGACCATGAAGCGGGAAAGGAGACGACTTGAGCGCGCGTGGCGGAAGCTCCGTGACGAAGCCTCAGCATCAGCTTATAAGCTATTACAGGAGACTTATGAGCAGGCTGTCAAGGCAACCAAAAATGAATACTTTTCTGCCTTGATAGCGTCTGCAAGCTCACGCCCGCCCAACTGTTTAAGGTAATTCGGTCCTTGACGACGGTCCCTACTGTCCCAAAAATAGTGATCAGGCCCTCACTGCCGGTGCTTTTCAGAGCTTTTTTGCAGACAAGATACTGAGCCTCCGCCGGACCTCCCGCCACAGTTGATACAGTGAAAGAGCTCGAGACTCCGTGGCCCTCCGCCGGGCCCACCCTCGACCGGCTTCGCCACTGGACGCAGATGCTGTTGACAAGATAGTGACTGCAGCCCGCCCCACCACCTGCTCCCTCGACCCGTGCCCCTCCTGGCTTGTTAGATCTTGCTTGGAGGGGCTACGTGGGCCTCTGTTGAAGATCATTAATAGCTCCCTTGAGCAAGGGGTTTTTCCAGAGTGCTTGAAAGAGGCGGTGGTCGCTCCATTACTGAAAAAAAACCATCATTGGACCCTGCGGTTCCCTCCAACTACCGCCCGGTGTCAAATCTTCCGTACCTGGGCAAGGTAGTTGAGAGGGCAGTAATGGAGCAGTTGCAGTCCTTCTTGGATGATACAACATGGCTTGACCCCTTCCAGTCCGGCTTCCGTTCGGGGCATGGGACGGAGACGGTCCTGGTCTCCATCACAGATCAACTCCGCTGCCAGCTCGACCAAGGCGGGTCTGCGCTGCTCGTGTTATTGGACCTCACGGCAGCGTTTGACACGGTCGACCACAATCTCTGATCCACCGCCTGGCCATGGCCGGAGTGAGGGGGACAGCCCTTGAATGGCTGGCCTCCTTTCTCCGCCAGCGGTCTCAGCGTGTGAGGAGGGGTGGGGTGGTCTCCGAGGGTTCCCCACTGACTTGTGGGGTCCCTCAGGGGGCCATCCTCTCCCCTCTGTTATTTAACATCTACATGCAGCCGCTTGCACAGCTGGTGCGGAGTTATGGGCTGACCTGCCACCAATATGCCGATGACACTCAGCTCATTCTGGGGATGGGGGGCAGGCCGGAGTCCGTCCCCGATAATTTCCAGCATTGCCTTGAGGCCGTCACTGGATGGCTGCGAGCCAGTAGGTTGAGGGTGAATCCGGCGAAGACGGAGATCTTGTGGCTGGGCCACCCGGGCGGGATGGGTGCCCGGCTTCCGACCCTGACGGTGCGGCACTACAACCAGCGCCGTCAGTGAGAAGCCTCGGCGTCCATTTGGACGCCCAGCTGACCATGGAGGCTCAGGTCTCCATGGCCAGCAAGGCTGCCTTTTTCCACCTCCGCCAGGCGAGGAGGTTGGCCCCTATCTCTCCCGGAATGACCTGGCCACGGTGATCCAAGCCACGGTCATCTCAAGGCTCGACTACTGTAACGCGCTCTACGTTGGCCTGCCTATGTCGTCGATCCGGAAGCTCAAGCTGGTGCAGAATACCGCCGCCCGGCTCCTGTCTGGGGCTCCAGCAGGTAGCCGAATAACTCCAATCTTGCGGGACCTGCACTGGCTGCCTATTGAGCACCGGGTCGCCTTCAAAGTGCTGGTTCTTACCTTTAAGGCCATTTACGGCCTGGGGCCAGCGTATCTGAGGGACCGTCTTGCCCTATATTGCCCATCGAGATCACTGCGGTCAGAAGAGACCAACTTATTGGCAGTTCCATCGGCCAAATCAGCCCGGTTAACATCTACTCGCGGAGGGCGTTCTCAGTGATAGCTCCTACGCTTTGGAACGCCTCCCGGCTGAGACCAGAGTTTGAGGGACCTACTCCCCTTCAGACGGGCCTGCAAAACCTATCTGTTTAGGCAGGCCTTTGGGGAGTAGGCCCATATATTGCTGCTGTGCTAAGCTGCTGTTTAATCTGCTACTTTTAATCTGTTTTAATTGTTTTAACTGTTTTAATTGTATTACTGTTCTAGTTTCTATTAATTGTACTTTATGCTTTTGTATTGCTTCCTGGCGCTGTGCCAGTAGTATGTTAGCCGCCGCGAGCCCCCGGGAGTCGGCGGCGCAGAAATCGCAATAAATAAATAAATAAATAAATAAATAAATAAATATTACTAGTAGAAATACATTCCCTCCAATACTCTTTGGAAAAGGTCCAGCTAGATCCATGTGCACTAACTGTAACTTAGTTGTTACTCTATCACTCCTTTTGGCAACAGGATAAGCCTTTAACTTTGTTTTGTTACAGACAGCACACTTTAAATAATTTCTGCATTCTGGTATTTGAATGCCTACTAGCTGTGCAGTCTTTCTAATCATATTATAGTTCATGTGGCCAAACTTCCTGTGTAGCATGTGCAAACATCTGTCACCATGCAGAGGTTTCCCTTCCAAACTCTGAATACTATTTGTAGACATTTTATTACTAGCATTCATTCTATAGAAACCATTTTGAAATTTTACTTCCTTATACATACCTGTATTTTTATTACTCATTTTACATAACTCCCTTCAAACACAATGGATAAACCATGGTCTGCAAGTTGTTTCACCCCTAGAACATTGTGTTCTAGCTCAGGAACTAAATAAACATTGTCTAACTTTAGACTAAGTTGACCAATTTCAACTTCTCCCTTTGTTAAAACCTTGCACCTTTGACCATTGGCTAGACTCACACAACTTTGCATAGAACCAGATAAAGGTTCCTTCTCTGCTAACAACTTACTATCCTTAACAAAACTCTTTGCACTCCCAGAGTCAATAATCCAGGGTACCTGAGGAATAAAATCATTGTTACATTGTAAACTCATCAACAGACAGCCTGAATCAGAGTCTTTTCTTGAATTGTTGATCTGTTCTTTCTTGCTCTGTGCTGATTCACTCTTCTTAAACTTGTTCTGATGACATTGTCTAGCTTTGTGTCCTCTTTATTACAAATGTAACAGATGATATCACACTGGATTGTCTCTTTCCTCTTCATATTGAAGCCTTTGTTGACCGTCTTCTCCGTTGAAAGTTGCTGGGCATTTCTTCTGTAACAAGCCCAGTTCTCCAATCTAGTCGAAACTAAGTCAAAGTTGATGTCCTCTTCTTTCACAGATTGCATGGAGTCTATGAATGAGTTGTAGCTCTGCCCCAAACTGCTTAGTAGAATTAAGCCTCTCTGATCTTCTGTAAAATTGGTGCCCCTTGCTGCTAAATCATTAAATAGGCTCAGCATTTTACTCAAATGAGTTTCTCTGGCACAATCTTCTATTGACAGAAGTTTCAGTGAAAACAGTTCTCTGCTCAATAAAACTGTTGAGCCTCCAGTAGCCTGCTGATACAGCTTTTCAAGCCTTTTCCAACAGTCAGCGGCTGTTTCTTCCAGAGCTAAATATGTGAGGTTCCTATCGTCAACTGACAGGATGATGGTAGCCCTTGCCTTGCCATCTTTCAACCTTTCTGCATCAGAAATAGGTCGATGTGTTAAGCAGGATAACAGCTCCTCCTTTGCCAAAACTGCTCGCACTTTGGTAGCCCATATTAAATAATTTGAGCTGCCTCTGAGTTTTCTAAATGATGCTGTGCTCCAAATAATGCCATCTTTCTTCACACTACAGATGCTCCTGGCAAAAATTCACTTCAGCTTTTTTTCTCTAACACTGAGGTAAACAGAGACTTCTGCTGCAATTTCCAGTGTTATTCAAAAACTGTTTCTATGAATTATTATTTATTATTTATTTATTTATTTATTTATTTAACTTCGATTTAGTATACCGCTCACTCCGGAGCTCAGAGCGGTTTACAAAGAAGCAAAAACACCGAGAAATAAAACAATTAAGCAGTTAAAAACATATTACACATCACAACGGATTAAAACATATTAAGAGCACAACCTCAGCAAAGGCTGGGGGACGGGATAAAAACCTGGGGGAACCATAGGCGGCAAGCGGGCAATGTGGTTGAATTAAGAGCCGAACGCCTTCCTAAAAAGCCAAGTCTTCAAGGCCGAGCGACAGGGCAGGAGAGCGCGGATGGGTTCTGTAGTATCTCTGTGCCTCTGCAAGTCTGGATTCTGGGTTCTGGGTTCTGGGGTCTGGGCCCATAACCTCTTCGACGTCGAGTATTTATGTCACAGCGGATAGGCAACAGAAATATAGAAGGTTAATTCTCCATCGGCCCAAATACTCCAGTCTCTGTTCGTGTGAATAATGAAACTCTCATACAATTCACAAGGTAAATATATAACTTTGTATTGAATTGTATTTAACAATAACTGGCAAAGCATCAAAAACAACAGCCCTCACAGCTACCTCTCAAAACATCCTTTCCTCACAGATATTCAATCCCAACTGTCACCAACTGTCACTTTCAACTGACAAATCCTCAAGATTCCATTCATCAGTCTTGAGACAGCGCCATCTGGTGTCAAACATATTACACTGCAGTTCATCTCAAACTGCAATAATACATCTTGTGTTGACTCATGAATTACTTTTCAAATGCAAGAATCTGACAGTTTAGTGTCCAAATTTGGTGTTTCTGCATTCAGGCGTTTTGTTGTTTTTAAGCCTGGAATAATTACACAAAGATAGATAGATTGATTGATTGATTGATTTTATTATTTATGAGTCGCCCTCCACGTCAGTGCTCCGGGCGACTTACACACAAAAACACATAAAAGAATTCAATAGTTAAAAGCTAAAAGAATAAAAAGATTAATTAAAATAGTTCCAGTAGCTCAGGCTAAGTCTGGGAGGTGTCCTTAGCCATAAGCCTTTCGGAAGATAGATAGATAGATAGATAGATAGATAGATAGATAGATGGAAAAAAATCAAAATTGGCTTTTTCAAACTTTGGTTGGTTGAATCTATGACTGAAGAATCCGTGGATACAGAGGCTGACTGTATTAGGGCTCTTTCACACAGCCATATAACCCAGGGCGCATCCAGGCAGTCACTCCCACAATAAAGAAGGGGCTGTCCAGAAGTCGCCTTGGACAATCCCGATTAATTTGCTACAAACCTGGAAAACTTTGGTTTGTAGTGAAATAATTAGATAGTGGGTTTATTCTGCACCTTCTGGAAGGCGCGGGATAAACTCACTATTTCCAGTTTTGGACTGCAAAATACTGTAGTCCAGACACCTAAATTAGTCCAGAAAACTGTGGGAATACCCCCTTCCAGAGCCCCCAAACCTCTTGAAAAGTAAAGAAAACTTACCTGGCTTTCAGGAGACTGTAGCCAGAGCTCTTCTGGCGCATCATTTCTATGCGCCTGGGAGAGCTCTGGCTATCGTCCTGAGGCCGGGTAAGGTTTTTAAAAAAACTTTTCAAAGAGGTTTGGGGGCTCTGGGGAAGGGGGGGTAGGGCCTCCAGATGTTCTCACAGGCCGGCCGCACGAGAGCACCTGGACACCCACCTCAGTAAGCATGTGCTATCCTTTCCAAGGAGCTATCCTTTCCCCTCTTTTGTTTAAAAAAAGCTGGTACGAAGTTTTGGACTGAAGTGTTATCAGTACGCTGATCACACCGAGCTCCTTCTGCGTCTGGAGACTGGGGCGATTTTGGTACCCAATAATTTCACCTTATGCCTTGAAGCCATGACTGGATGGCTGCGTGTTAGCAGGCTGAGGGTGAACCCGCGAAGACAGAGATCCTGTGGCCTGGCCACCCCGAGGGAGTGGAGAACCCGCTGCCTACCCTTGATGGTGAGCCTGTTGCTCCATCGGCCACCGTGAAAAGCTTAGATGTCATTTTGGATCCCTTGCTATCGATGGAGGCCCAGGTCTCTGCCGTCAGCAACAGGCTTTTTCCCATCTTCACCAGGCCAGGCAGCTGGCGCCCTATCTTTCCGGAGAGGCCTTGGCCACAGTAGTCCATGCCATGGTCACCTCGAGACTGGACTACTGTAACGCTCTTACATTGGTCTTCCTTTGTCAGTGACCTGAAACTTCGTATAGTTCAAAATGCAGATGCCAGGCTTCTTACAGGAACCCCTGTGGGATGTCATATAACACCTATCCTGTGTCAGCTGCATTGGCTACTGATCAAATTCCGATCTCCTACAAGGTGCTGGAAAGCAAGGAAGAAGGGAAGGGGAAAAAAGAAAAAAAGAGTGGGACATTGTATGAGGGTCAGGGAGGAAGGAAAGAGAGAGCCACAAAGAAAATGCTAACTTGTGTAACATCGGGTATATACACTAGTTAACCAAAAATAGAAAATGCAAAATACAGTCCCACTTGGGGTTCACATAACATGTGCAAGGAAATAACTGAAAGCACCCCTTATCTATGCAGGAAAAGCCCATGGGTGTGAGCACTGGACTATGACTCTGAAAGGCTAGGGTTCAAATCCCCATACAGCCATGAAAACCCACTGGGTGACTTTGGGCAAGTCACACTCTCTCAGAGGAAGGCAAAGCCGAATGCGGAAAACTAGACAATATATATAGATTTTCCATTCAAATCTCCTCCCCCCACCCCCAAGCCGGCTTTGCTGTGATGTCAGCTAGCCGGGAGGAGCGGCCACAGGTGTGTGTGGTATGTCCAATGATAGCCTGAGCCCCGCTTCGGCCGCTCAGCCAATGGTGTGGAAGGAGGCGTGGCAATGGCAGAAACAAGGGGAAATAGTTGCTTGATGCCGAGATCATGAGTAGTCCTTACTGGACCCTATTGATAGGCGATCACGGCGATTGCTGAGAGCCCTCGCCTGCTCTTATCTTTTTAGAAATAATATTTCTGTCTGGCCCCCTCAGAGTGAGCCCATTGTAAAAAAAAAAAAAAGTACAGTGATACTGGGTTTCTTGATAGGATCTGCAGATCCATTCTCCTGGGAGAAGGAATGTCATTGTTGGAGAAGGCGCAACATCCCCTCTCCTTGCAGGTGGGGAAATGTCCTTTATGAAGAGTGATTTGCAAGTTCATAGGTCCCCGAAACTAGGTGGTCTGGTCGTTGACTCTCCGAAGCCTAAGGAAAGGGGCCGTTGTCTACTGTCCATGCTTGTGAGTTTCTGAAAGTCCACTCATCAGGATATGAAGACACATTATGGTTTGCAATACCTGGGTCCTGAGGTGCTGGCCAGAGTTCATGAAGAGGTCACCCTGCTCAATGTTTTATACAGATATACATACGTACAATAATGGGGGACATGGGGCATATACAGGAGTTCACAAAAAGAAAAAGGAGCATGCAGGATTGGAAAAAATGGTCCTTGTCACCTGGAGTTCATAAGAGAAGACATAGGGTTTACAAAGGCACCTAGTAGACCAGGGCCGTAGCCAGGATTTTGATTCGGGGGGGGGGGGGGCTGAGGTTGGTTGGGGGGGGCTGAGACTGGGTGGACGAGGGTCTACCCGTAATGTACCAGTAAGGCCTTCGTGGATCACCTTGAGAATTAGTGGGGCTGAAGCCCCTTAGCCCCCCCCTGGCTACATGCCTGTAGTAGACAAAGTCCATTAATAAAAAAAGAGATTCATTCATAAAAAGGAATCCAACTCATAAAAATGATCAGAGTAGCCTGGCAAAGGCCTGGGTTTTAGGGTGACAAAAGGAATTCCCGGGTCAGCGGGCACCATCCAAGCACCCCTCAAGGCAACACAAACAAGGAGAGGGGGACACATACACCAATGTCATGTGGAAAACTGCAGGACCCCAAAAAAGGTCTTTGGTTTCCACAAGGGTATTTTGGATGGAAAACATTGATTTTGAGGGGTGCAGGGTCCGTCTCAGCAAAAGCGAGATAGCAGTTAGTCTTAGTGATGATCAAGGAAGAAGATAGTGTTGATTCAGAAGGGATCAATTAACTGCTGATACCAAAACTGGGCTTGACCCGGTATCCGTGGCTCAAAGGATCGCAGTTCCATGCTCCCAGAACACTATTTGAGCATCCCGGCTGAGCCACCAAGGCTTTGTGGCTCAGGAGAAAGTTCATTAATTGGAGTCAGAGAAGAACACAATGTAACATGCAGAGAGCTGAATGTTAGGAAAATTGATACTTTTTATTTAAGGGTTTATTACAAAGCGGCCAGGGGAGCCTGAAAGGGAGAGAAAATGAGCTCTTTGTTGTAGCATTAGCTGGTGCAACTGTCTCTGTTGAGATTAGGTCAATTCATGCGTCCAGTAACTGTGGAACTCCCTGCTGCAGTCAGATCAATTTGAAGGCAGGGGTTCCCATGTTAAGATGGGAAGATAACTCAGTTCAAAGCAGATATTGTGGGATTTTCTGCCTTGATATCCTGGGATATAGGACTGTGTGGAAGGGCCCATTGATGGAACTAAATTAAATTCAATAATAGATAAAAAGTGAATGTTGGAAACAAAGTTTAATATATGCAAAAGTATTATTGTTGCAGCTATAATTGTTGAACAAAATTAACAGGGGGAAAACAACACAAATTATGTAAACATAGAGATTGAATTAATTAAAATGACCTATCAGGAAATAGATTTACTATGAGGTATGATGTAAGAGATAGAACTCAAGTCCTATTCTGAGAGATAATCAGTTGAATATTGGGATCTTGGCAAGAAATTGCACCTCTGGGTTCATCTCACACTGTAGAAATAATGCAGTATGACACTACTTTTAATTGCCATGGCTCAATCATAGGAATCATAAGTACCGGCCAGGGCTCATATCACTCCAACCTTGCAGCGACTGTACTGGTTACCAACTGAGCACCGGGTCATCTTCAAAGCCGCTGGTTCTGGACTCAAGGCCTTGTATGGTCTGGGGTCGTGTACCTAAGGGACTCCACGTCTGCTCCCATATGTTCCCCAGAGATCTCTCCATTCAGAAGACCTCAACCTCCTACAGATTCCGCCCCTTGCGAACCATTCATCTGTTGTCAACTAGACAGAGAACTTTCTGTGGCAGCACCATGCTTGTGGAATAGTTTACCTGGAAGTGCGAAATCAGTGAGCTGCCGGGCTCGAAAGCAAAACGGCACTGTTCGGCAGGCTTTCAACCTATAACCATCCTTGGTCGGCGGACTATGTGGAAACTGTTTCTATTTTTACTGTTTTTATGCGCCTTGTTTGTTGTTCAATATGATGTAAAACGTCCTGAGCCAAATGGAAAGGACGGTATACAAGCTCTAAATGATAAATACAATAAAATAAGAGTTGTAGTTTGGTGAGGCACTTCTTGGCAAAGAAAGCTAAAGACCCTTATCACTACAATCCTCATTATTCCATAGCATTGAGCTATTCAGCTAAATAAACTGCAGTATTTCTATAGCATAGAGGCACCCTCTAGACTGATCTCTTCACACGCCATATAATGTAGTCAGGCCTCTACACTTCCATATATAAATCAGATTATCTGCTCTGAACTGGATTACATGACAGTGTAGACTCATA
>JARBWK010003413.1:0-12431 GCA_030556195.1 Anolis apletophallus | reverse complement strand
GGTTCCATGTGGACCTTCTCAGCAGCCTTTGATACCGTAGACCAGTGTTTTTCAACCTTTTTCAGATACGGTACATTTTTTTACATTTACAAAACCCCTGGGGCACATCACCAACCAAATGACACTCTAACACAGTAATACATACAGTTAATATTTTTAAATGTATTTATACACTCAGTGTGAAACCTGGGCTTGTTTCAATGAACACAACATAGATCTCCTGGCAGGAATGGCAGAAAGACACACACTGGTCTTGCTCAACAGCTGGGAGCATAGTTCACCCGCAATCAAAGAGCATTCTGAACTCCACCAATGATGGAATGGAATCAAACTTCCCACACAGAACTACCATAACCAACAGAAAATACTATAAGAGTTTGGTGGGCATTGACCTTGAGTTTTGGAGTTGTAGTTCACTTATATCCAGAGAGAGTACTGTGGAGGGGAGGGAGGAAGACGTGGGGCGAGTCTGCCCAGTAGCGCCCGCACGGGTCACGTCTTCCTCCCTCCCCCCTCCCGTAGAAGCGGCAGCGTGAGCAAAGCGAGGCAAAGCAAGCAGAGCGAGGCTGGGAAGAAGGGAGCCCAAGTGGAGAAGTACAAGTGTTTGGCAGGAGGGGGAAGAAAGGGTATTGGAGGTTCCAATTCCCCACGGCACACCTGATGATCGTTCACGGCACACTAGTGTGCCACGGCACACTGGTTGGGAAACACTGCCGTAGACCATGGTATCCTTCTGGGATGCTTCATGGGAATGGGTCTTGGAGGTACTGTTTTGCAGTGTCTCCGGTCCTTCCTGGGGAACACCTGCTTGGCTCCACAATCATTGTCTTGTGGGGTCCTGCAGGGGTCAGCATTGTCCCCCATAATCTTCTAGAGTTTTGGAGTTCACTATCATTTGTACTCAGATGATTTCCAACTCTACTACTCTTTTCCACCTGCTACTAAGGAGGCTGTTCAGGTCCTGAACCAGAGCTTGGCAGCTGTGATGGTCTGGATGAGGTCGAACAAATTGAAATTGAATCCAGACAAGATTGAAGTCCTTCTGGTCAGACGCAAGGCCGAACCGGGCATAAAGTTATAGCCTGTGCTGGATGGGGTTGCACTCCCCCTGAAGGCACAGATTTACAGCTTGAGAGTGACTTTGGACCCATCCCTGAGCCTGGAACCCCAGGTTTCAGCTGTGGCCAGGGAGCTTTTGCACTATTAAAGCTTGTGCAGCAGTTCTACCCATACCTTGGGAAGTATGAGTTGGCCATGATGATCCATGCTCTTGTTACATCAAGACTAGATTACTGCAATGTGCTCTATGTGGGATTGCTTTTGAATACCATTTGGAAGCTTCAAATGATCCAATGGGCATCAGCCAGGTTTCTCACCAGAATGGCATACAGGGAGCACACAACTCCTCTGCTATGCTAGCTCCACTGGCTGCCAGTCTACTACAGAGCACAATTCAAAGTACTGGCTTTAGCCTATAAACTCATAATAATAATAATTATTATTATTATTATTATTATTTAAATTCATTTAAATTTTATTTATTTATTTAAAATTTTTGTACCCCGACCTTCTCACCTCTATCGAGGGACTCAGATTATTATTATTAATAATAATAGGAGAAAATTATATATTTTATATTACATGCAACATTACTAATAATATTAATGTATAGTGATATAGTTGTCACGATCACGGACTTAGCGGGCCCCTTAATCACACACACAGAGACGTACTGAAGGCTAACTACTTTATTGAGTATAAAAACAGTTCCAAAGAGGATATAGTCCAATGATAAGCAATTGTCCAAAAGGTAGTAAGCAAGATTGTCCAAAGTAACGTAGCAAAAAGGCTTGAAGCTTGGCAAGGCTCCGCAATCCAATGCGGTTCAGGAAACAAGGCAGGGCTCCGCAAACCAATGCGGATCAAGAACAAGGCAAGGCAAATGCAAGGCAAGGCTTGATGACCACGGCTAGCTTGTGGTCCCACTCCGCTCACGCCTATTCAGGAAAGACGTGGCCGGAGAACTGAGGATGCGTTCCCACGGATCCTATACTTAATCCTTCGGCCGAGGTCCGCGACGCTCTAGGCTTCTTCGTCTCCAATCTCTGCTCACGGACCTCGGTCGGTCTAGGACCCTAGACCAAGCCCTCCTGGTAGACTCAATGTCCCGTCTCCTATCGAAGGAGCGACCTTGCCTCTCAGCAGCTGTGTCGCTATCTTCCTGAGAACTTTCCTCCCTAGCACTTTCCCACTCGGCCGTCCATGTTTTCACTTTCAAGCTCTTGGGAATTCCTCCCCGGGTGTTCATAACTCCCTTCGCTGCTTCCCATCTCCACCTGGTGATCGGAATCTATGCTAGGCCCAAACATCATCTCATCCCATGCCAAGCTTTCTGTGGGCGAACGAGGCCCATCCGAGGGCCCTGTGCTTCACCCCAATCATCTAGCTCATCCTCTGAATCCACATCTGCTGCTGCAGGCCCTAATGCTAAAGGAACCCCAGGACCTATTCCCTGCCCTCCAGGCACAAACAAGAACTGCTGTGCTACACTACCCCCCCTCAGGGCCCCTCCGAGGCCGCCCTCGAGGTTTGGGTTTGTCAGGGTACTTGCGGTGAAAACGAGCCACCAGATCCGGAGCATGGACATCCCGAGCCCGGGTCCAGGAACGTTCTTCCGGGCCCAACCCCTTCCAGACAAGCAAATACTCCAACTTCCGGTAGCGGATGCGAGCATCCAAGATGGCGTGGACCTCCAACTCCTCCTCGCCATCGCGCATCACAGGGGAGGAGGCGGCTGCGGCACGTCAGGCCGCACCCCCTTCGCCGGGCGAGCAGCGACGATGAAACACCGGGTGGAGCTTCATGTCCGCTGGGAGTTGTAGTTTGAAGGAAACAGGCCCCACCTTCTCCAAAACTTTGTAGGGACCCAAAATCTCGCGTCCAGCTTGCGGCTGGGTCGCTGCGTAGGCAAATTCTTGGTGGACAGCCAAACTTTATCCCCTACGAGGATGTCAGGACCCTCCTGGCGCCGCCGATCAGCCATCCGCTTGTAGTCAGCTTTCGCCTGGTCCAATTGGGTGCGTAGCAAGTCTTGGAGTGCAGTGAGCTCTCGAAGCCAATCCTTAGCCTCCGAAACGTCCCCAGACGGGTCCACCGGCGGGTAGAACCGAGGGTGGTGTCCATAGTTAGCAAAGAAAGGAGTCTCCTTGATGGATTCCTGCGTCGCATTGTTGTAAGCAAACTCTGCCAAAGACAACAAGGACGCCCAGTTGTTTTGCTGATAGTTGACATAGCAGCGCAGGTACTGCTCTAAGATGGCATTGACCCTTTCGGTCTGCCCATCGGTCTGCGGGTGATGAGCCGTGGACATCCGCACATCAATCCCCAGCAACTTCTGGACAGCCTTCCAGAACTGGGAAGTGAATTGGGTGCCCCGGTCCGTCACCAAGCTCTGTGGAAGTCCATGCAGCCGAAACACATGTTGCACAAACATATCAGCAGTCTCCTTGGCAGTAGGCACCCCCACACAGGGGATGAAGTGTCCCATCTTGGTGAAACAGTCCACCACGACCAGTATCGTGGTGAAACCCTTGACTTGGGGAGGTCGGTGATGAAATCAGCCGAAATCATCTTCCAGGGCGCAGAGGGGTCGGGAGCGGCTGGAGCAAACCGGCCGGCTTGCCCCCTGGTTCTTAGCCCGGTGGCACACAGGGCAGAATCCCAATAGTCCTCCACATCCCTCCGCACTTTAAGCCACCAAAAGTCCCGTAGGACCAGTTGCAGAGTCTTGAAAAGCCCAAAATGGCCTGCGGCCCGGCTATCGTGGCAAAGCTTGAGAATGTCCTCCCGCTCGGGCCAGGAGAAACATAGACCGAGTCCGGTGGTAGAGCACCCCGTTCTTTACCTGGAAAGGGGCTTGGGGCCCCTTGGCCAGCTGCTCTTGCACCCACGGGTCGGTCCACTGGCGAGCGTGAACACGAACACTCAAAGGTCTCTTGTCTCCAGGGGCTGGCGGGGCCGCTGGAGGATGGACAGGGAGCCCGAGCAGCCGCAAAGTTCTCCGCTTTGAGCAACCGGGCCTCCGACGGCCCGGCCCCATCACGAACGTACTCCGGCTTTCGGGACAACGCATCAGCTTGCTTGGTCTGCTTGGGGGTCACATAGTGAATGCGGAAATTGAATCGCTCAAAGAACAGGGACCATCTCTGTTGCCTCTGGTTCAATTTGCGCTGGGTCTTCAAGTGCTCCAAATTCCGGTGGTCGGTGTGAACCTCCACCGGGAACTTGGCCCCTTCAAGCAGGTGTCTCCAGACTTCAAACGCCACCTTGATGGCCAAAAGTTCCTTCTCCCAAATGGTATAGTTCTTTTCCGGAGCCATCAGCTGCCGGGAATAGTAGGCACAGAGCAACAAGTCCGTCCCTGAGGCTGTAGCAGGATCGCTCCCACCGCCACATCCGGCGCATCGGCCTGGGCGATGAAAGGGGTGCGGGGTTGGGGTGCTGCAGAGAGCGCTGAGTGGTGAACAGCTGCTTCAACTTGCGGAACCCTACATCTGCCTCCGGAGTCCACCGGAAAGGCACCTTTCCCGCAAACACTGGGTGATAGGATCAGCCCACTTGGCAAAGTCAGGAATGAACTTTCTGTAGTAGTTGGCAAAGCCCAGGAATCGTTGAATGTCTTTTTTGCTGGCCGGGGCCGCCCAGTCAACCACGGCTTGGACCTTGGTGTCATCCATGGCGATGCCCGTAGGAGATACGGTAGCCCAGAAAGTCCACCTCCCGCAGATCAAAAGCACATTTCTCCAGCTTAGCATAGAGCCCGTGAGCTCGGAGTCTCTGGAGCACCTCCTTGACATGGCGGTCATGGGTCGCCTGATCTGGAGAAAAAAATCAGCAGGTCGTCTAAGTAGACCGCCAAATAGCGGTCCAGCAGGTCTCGGAAAATGTCATTCATGAAATGCTGGAAACAGGCTGGGGCGTTGCACAAACTGAATCCCATCACCAGGTATTCGAAGCTTCCCCACGTGGTCGGGAAGGCCGTCTTCCATTCATCGCCCTGGCAAATCCGGACAAGGTTGTAAGCCCCCTCAGGTCCAGTTTAGTGAACACCTTGGCTCCCGCATCCGCTCAAGAGCTCGGGGATCAAGGGCAGGGGTAGCGGTTCCGGATCGTGATCTTGTTGAGTTCCCTATAGTCATTGCAAAGCCGCAACTCCCGATTTCTTCTTGGCCACGAACAGAATCGGTGCCCGGCCGGGGATTGGGAGGGCCGAATGAACCCCCTTCCGCAGATTCTCATCCAGGAAATCTCGGAGAGCCTGTTGCTCTGGTTCCGAGAGAGGGTAGAGTCTCCCCCCGTGGGATTGGGGCTCCCGGCTGCAATTCAATGGCACAGTCATAGGGCCGGTGCGGAGGCAAGCGTTCCGCCTCCTTCTCACTGAAGACATCCCAAAATCCGGCATACTTCTTGGGCAGGGTGGCCACATTCTCCACTTCTTGAGCCTGGCACGCCCGGGCCATCATGCAGTGGCCCTGGCAATGTTCAGAAGAAAAAATTAGCTGTCTCTTGGCCCAGGAGATCTGGGGGTCGTGGAGCGAGCCACACAATGCCCAGGACAATGGGGAAATCTGGGAGCTTGGTCACAAGAAAAGAAATGTCCTCTTTATGGGAGCTAGTCCACATCCTGGTAGGGGCTGTATATTGAGTCACAGCCCCGGTTTTCAACACTCTCCCATCGATAGTCTGGACACCCTTGGGCTCTTGGAGATCAAGAAATTTTAGTCCAGCAGACTTGGCATAGTCTGCATCGATGAAGTTGTTGGTGGCCCCCGAGTCTATCATGGCATGGACCATCAACGGCCCCTTTTCTGGCGACCACAGGCTGACCATTACAAGGAACAATTGACCAGTCTTGGGTTCAGGGGAGGTTAGCGACGTCGGCCGAGTGAGCGAACCCTCTTACACCCGGCCGGCTCCTCCCCCATCGCCTGGATGGCTTCTTCGGCCTCTGGGGCCTCTCCGAGGCGGCAGAGGCCCGAGGAGTCTTTCCACGCGGTTTCTGGGGGCACTCCTTGAAAAATGTCCAGCCCCCCCCCCGCAGTACCAGCATAGGTGGAGACGCGGACGCCGAGCCTACTCCGCCTGGTCTACTTTGGGCCGTACTGTCCCCCAACTGCATGGGGTCCGGGTCGTGAGGGCCAGCGGGCGTCGGCAATTGCCGGGGTTGGAACTGCCCGGCCCCCTTCCTTCCTGGCCACCGGTTTCTCCAGCGGGGCCTTGTCCCACCGCTCCTGGTCTGCAGTCCAGCTTCCACACGAAGGCTCAGGGCAATGGCGGCCTCAAGATCATCAGGCCGAGGATGTTTTAACATCTCCTGTTGCATTTACGAAGTCAGCCCTGCAGTATAGTGGTAACGCAACGCCCGATACGTTCCACTGCACCTGGGCAGCCAGGACTCGAAAGCGGGAAATATACTGGGACAGGGATAGATCCTGTCGTCAGCCGAGCCAAATCTCTCTCAGCCAGCTCTTCGTTCACGGGAGCCCCCCATGTCGCCCGGATCGCGGCTAGGAAAGCCTGCAGCGTGTTGGTATGGGGGGACTGGGCCCGGATCAACGCGGTGGCCCACGTTGCTGCGGTCCCTTCCATCAGGTTGAAAATAAACACCACCTTGGCGCGATCATTGGCGAACTCGTTGGGGCGCTGCTCCAGGTATACTTCCACTTGGCAAACAAAAACCTCCACCTGAGCCGGGTTGCCATTGAAACGGGCCGGTGGGCTCACCCCCGGGTGCCGTCCGGCCCGGGTACATAGTTCTCCCAATTCCTGCTGCATCGCTTGCACTTGTGCATCCGTCAAGTTAGCCATGGCGACCACTGTCGTGGAGCGCTTTTTGCGAGCGGCGTCCCGTGGTGTGATAAGGGGTTCTTGGAGTTCTCCGGCCAGCTGTCACGATCACGGACTTAGCGGGCCCCTTAATCACACACACAGAGACGTACTGAAGGCTAACTACTTTATTGAGTATAAAAACAGTTCCAAAGAGTATATAGTCCAATGATAAGCAATTGTCCAAAAGGTAGTAAGCAAGATTGTCCAAAGTAACGTAGCAAAAAGGCTTGAAGCTTGGCAAGGCTCCGCAATCCAATGCGGTTCAGGAAACGAGGCAGGGCTCCGCAATACAATGCGGATCAAGAACAAGGCAAGGCAAATGCAAGGCAAGGCTTGATGACCACGGCTAGCTTGTGGTCCCACTCCGCTTCACGCCTATTCAGGAAAGACGTGGCCGGAGAACTGAGGATGCGTTCCCACGGATCCTATACTTAATCCTTCGGCCGAGGTCCGCGACGCTCTAGGCTTCTTCGTCTCAATCTCTGCTCACGGACCTCGGTCGGTCTAGGACCCTAGACCAAGCCCTCCTGGTAGACTCAATGTCCCGTCTCCTATCGAAGGAGCGACCTTGCCTCTCAGCAGCTGTGTCGCTATCTTCCTGAGAACATTCCTCCCTAGCACTTTCCCACTCGCCTTCGTCCATGTTTTCACTTTCAAGCTCTTGGGAATTCCTCCCCGGGGTGTTCATAACTCCCTTCGCTGCTTCCCATCTCCACCTGGTGATCGGAATCTATGCTAGGCCCAAACATCATCTCATCCCATGCCAAGCTCTCTGTGGGCGAACGAGGCCCATCCGAAGGGCCCTGTGCTTCACCCCAATCATCTAGCTCATCCTCTGAATCCACATCGGCTGCTGCAGGCCCTAATGCTAATGGAACCCCAGGACCTATTCCCTGCCCTCCAGGCACAAACGAGAACTGCTGTGCTACAATAGTACAATATAGTAATATATAATACTAATATTGTGCTGTGCTAATAATATAATGTATACACATATAATATTGATAATAATATTATAATACAATGCAATATAATACTAATAATACAATATAACAATTCTATATTTCATATTACATGTAATATTACTAACAATATTACAGTACAGTGGTATAGTACAATATGGGAATGTATTGTACTGATATTCTGATATGCTAATAATATAATATATTGTATTTACTTATAACTTGTTAGCCACTCTGAGTCTCCTTCGGGGTGAGAAGGATGGCATATAAATGTAATAAATGTAATAAACTGGTTCTGGCCTAGTTTACTTGTCCGAACGGATTCTCCCCTACGAACGATCTAGAACATTAAGATCCTCCGGAGAGGCCCTGCTCTCAGTCCCGCCGGCTTCGCTAGCGCAGCTGGTGAGAACGAGAGACAGGGCCTTCTCTGTGGTGGCCCCTCGGCTGTGGAACACTCTCCCAAGTGATGCTAGATCTGACCCCTCTCTGTTGTCCTTTAGGAGGCTGGTGAAGACTTGGATATGGAACCAAGCCTTCGCAGAATAGGCTGAGATTGTCTATTATCTGAATGTATGACCACGTTTACAGATTGAGTGGAATTGTTTTAATGGCGATGTGGTTGTATGCTGAGTTTTTATGTATTTTAATATGTTGTTCTAGTTGTTTTTAAATGTATAGCATTGAATCTTTGCTGTTATGCCGGTCCGAGTCCCTCGATAGAGGTGAGAAGGTCGGGGTTGAATAGTTTTAAATAAATAAACAAACAAACAAACAGTTCCGGCCCAGCTTACCTGTCCGAACAGATCTCCCTCTATCAACCACCAAGGAGGTTAACATCTTCTGGTGAGGCCCTATGTTCAATCCCACCTGCTTCGCATGTGCGGTTGGCAGGGTTGAGAGTGGACCTTCTCAATGATGGCTCCTCAGCTCTGGAACTCACTCCCAGTGAGATTAGATCAGTTCCCTCCCTCCTGACCTTTAGAAATAGAACAAAGATATGGTTATGGAACCAAGCTTTTGATTAATAAAATAATAATAATAATTTACTTTATTTATATTCTGCTCTTCTCACCCCGAAGGGGACTCAGAGCGGATTATAGGTACACATACTTAGCAGACAATTCCTGCCGTTTCCACAAACACACATATAGACAAACAGAGGCAAACTCTGGCCACCAGAGGGAGCCGACGCATTTCTCATCTTTCAGCGTTCCCAGCGTCCCTTGATGTTCCACATTCCTCAGCGTTCCTGGAGTTCTTTAATGGCCTCATAATTCAGTCAAAATTTGCCTCCCCACTTAATGTGGTACCTTTATCTCCTACTTGACAGATGCAACTGTCTTTCGGGCTGCAAAGGTCGACAGCAGGCTACACTTAAAGGTCGAGCACCCACCTTGACCCGGGCAGGCATCGAACTCATGACCTACTGGTCAGAGAGATCTTATGCCGCTGACACTTAGCCAGCTGCGCCACATTCCCGGTGCAGCTGCGCCACATTCCCGCCACATTCCCACACAGTACAAGAAGCAAATATGGAATATGTGCAATCGACATTGAAATACTCTGGTCTATGCGCTTGGATCATGTGACTTTAATGTTTTTAATTAGGTGTTTTAATTCTTATATTTAATGTTTTAAATGTCCTTTTATCTTATAGTTAATTGTGCTACTGATTTTATGCTTAATTATATGGTATTGATTTGTGATTTGGTTTATGTATGTAAGGCATTGAATTTTGCCATTATTTCTGTGTAAACCTCTTTGAGTCCCCCCGGGTAATAAAAGTGGTATATCAATACTGTAAATGAATAAATAAATAATAGTAAAGTAATACAGCTCTGAAAATACAGTTCTGTCATTTACAAGCATATGTACCTTAATAGCTTGATACAGTTAGCGAACTTGAGACTCCATGGCCCTCTGCTGGGCCCACCTTCGACCGGTTCCAACCACTAGATGCAGAAGCTGTTGGCAGGATTGTCACTGCAGCTAGATCAACCACATGCTCCCTCGATCCGTGCCCTTCCTGGCTGGTGAAAGCAAGCCTGGAAGGGTTACGTGGACCTCTGTTGAAAATAATCAATACCTCCCTTGAGCAAGGAGTGTTTCCAGAGGGATTAAAAGAGGCTGTGGTTTCTCCATTGCTGAAGAAACCGGGTTTAGATCCAGCGGTCCCTTCCAACTACCGCCCAGTGTCAAATTTACCATACCTGAGCAAGGTGGTTGAGAGGGCAGCAATGGAGCAGTTGCAGACTTTCCTGGATGACACAACCTCCAGTCCGGCTTCCGTTCGGGGCATGGGACGGAGATGGTCCTGGTCCCCATCACAGACCAGCTGCGCTGCCATCTGGATCAAGGCAGATCGGCGCTGCTTGTGTTATTGGACCTCACAGCAGCGTTTGATACTGTCGATTATGATTTTTTGAACCACTGCCTTGCCGGGGCCGGGGTGGGGACAGCCGTGAGTTGGCTGTCCTCCTTCCTCCGGAACCGGACACAGTGAGTGAGGAGGAGCAAAGTGGTCTCTGGGGGTTCCTCACTTCTATGTGGGGTTCCCCAGGGGGCCATTCTCTCCCCTCTATTGTTTAACATCTACATGCAACCACTTGCCCAGCTTGTGCGCAGCTTTGGGCTTGAGTGTCATCAGTACGCTTATGACCCTCAGCTCATTCTGAGGATGGAGGGCCGGCCCGATTCTGTACCCAATAAATTCCATCTCTGCCTCGAAGTCGTCACTGGATGGCTGTGAAGGTGAATCCAGCAAAGATGGAGATCCTTTGGCTGGGTCGGCCGGGCGGTGGGGAACTCCAGCTGCCAACCCTGGGCGGACACGGCACTATGCCCCGTCATCAACAGTAAAGAGCCTTGGAGTCCATTTGGTCACTCGGCTTTCCATGTAGACTCATGTCTCCTTGGTTAGCAGAGTTGCGTTTTTCATCTTTGCCAAACTCGGAAGCTTCTTGGGGGAGGATTTGCTGCAGAATCTTCTCTATGAGCCTGGGATTCTGCAGCAAATCTCCCCAAAAGAATATGTATGTGTGTGCACCCAGGCAGCAAACGCTGTGCCCGGCTTTTTGGCTTTTCCGGGCTCATAGAGAAGAGCCTTTTGCAGTTTGAGGAGGGACCACAGTCAGAATACTTCAGTTTTGAATTTTACCTCTTCTTATACCCATTGTTATTACTGCTGTATTATTGCATGTGCATGGAATGTAGGTATATGACCAGTTGGATTACTTATAATATTAGGCACTTACAGTAGCATTCATTCTATTATACATTAGGTTGGTTTCTCACCCCAATACTCTTTGATGCTTTAGATCCTGGCAGGCAGGAGAGGCAGGGAAGCCTGGAAAAATGTAAACAGAGAGGTTTACTCAGAAGTAAATCCACAAAGGGGGCACTTCATCCAAAGTGCCCTCCTTGCAGATTTACTTCTGAGTAATCCTCTCTGTTTATATTTTTTTCGGGCTTCCAGCCGAAAGAAGGAGCAAGTTTAGGCTTGCCTTGCCATAATACTTATTGGCAAGGGAGGCGGGAGGGTGGTGAGAGAGAAGGAGGGTGCCCCCACGACCTAATAACGACACTTAAGAAAATCCTGGCCCCCGAAGTTCTATAAAGAAAGTCCACTTCCTGTTTGCCGTTCCAGATGCGGAAATACTCAAAAGTAGCATTTCTTACGAATTCCTTCCAAATCATTTCATTTTCATAACTTTTTTCTCATGCCTACTGGCTACCCATTGAATTCTGGATCACCTTCAAGCTGTTAGTCTTGACTTTCAAGGCCTTGTATGGTCTGGGGCCAGTGTACTTGGGGGACTGCCTTACCCTATACTGTCCCATGAGATCACTGAGATCAGAAGACCAGGATCTTCTCTTTGTTCCGAGTGCCAAAATCTACCGCCTCACCTCGACAAGGAGAACTGCATTCTCTGTTATTGCCCTATGCTGTGGAACTCTTACCCCGGAGGTCGGGTTGCTCCACGACCTTATGGCATTTCGCAAGGCCTGTAAGACCTGGCTGTTCCGACAAGCGTTTGAGTCTAAATTGGTATAGTTGTATATAATGCCCAGTTTTAAATTCCTTTTAATGTGTGGTGTATAATGTTTTAATGTGCAACTGTGTATGCCGTTTACCTTGATTTGTAACCCGTCCGAGCCACTTGAGAGTGGCGGCTAATGAAATCGAAATAGATAAATAAATAAAATTGCATGGAAAGTGACTTACATGCAACTAGAAATGCCTGCAGATGGGTCCCAAACCACATTGTTGAATTACAGTCACAAGAACCCTCATTCAACAAAACTACATATAGTTCTAATCCCGGCAGCTATTTGCCTGAGCAGTACCACTGCAGAAGTCAGAATATCGCATCTGTAACCACAACCACATGAAATTGGATTGAAATGGAAACCACGAAACCAAGCTAAAGGAAGAGGGAAAGGCCAAGCAGATAACTTGCTATACTGCTTAAACAAGCAGAAATGCAAGTGAAAGATGCAGAAGAGGCAGAGTCTGGGAGGCCGCATAGCAATCTGTTCTGATAATTGTTCTGTCCTTGCCATATTCAATGTATCACC
>JARBWK010003412.1:0-12433 GCA_030556195.1 Anolis apletophallus | reverse complement strand
TTTTCTGCTCTGATTAATAACATCCATCTATCTATTTGCCATTAATTTCTGCAGCTGGGCCAGGTGCTGAACTGTTCTCAGTCTCTAAACTGGACATTCTCTGGTAGCAATTCAAGGGGCGCGCAGCATCCCCACACCCTTCAGGACATTCTCATGAGAACATACAATTTGAACAAGGATCTCCTGGAGTCATTCTCTGAATCAAACACCATTACCACATGAACCTCATTGTCATCATTCCCCACATCCAGAGCACACAATCACAGGCTGAACTTCAACATTAGGGGCCTGGGAGGGTCATGCAGCACAAGACACAATTAGCAACCCATGTGAGTTGGGGGGCACTCGGATAGTGATTCACTCCAGGGTGGCCGGAGATGGTCACGGGTTCACATCAGACCCTCTGCAATAGACACATTTTAGTTGCTTCTCCCCAATTACTTGATGGTTGCCCAGGAGAGTTTGGTTTACAAGTTAGGTCAATAAATGACCCATTATTCAGCCATACTTGAATTCATCCGATACTCTTAACTATGATTGAATATTTCAATTGTATCCATATTCTTAACAGAGGAGCCATACTTCCATAATACTCAGCAATGACATAATTCTCTAAGATTTCCTTCTACAAGCACCTAAATGCAGATGTTGTCTGGTTAAAAGGTGGGGTAGGATGGCTAAGCACTAGTGCTAAATCCATGCAGATTGCTGCAATAACCAAAATGAGTTTAAAAGGTCTGCTTATAACCCTATAACCTGGTTGGAAAATGTGCATATTCGCATCACTGCATATCTTTTGCACCTACAAAAACAGCATGTGAATTCCTTCCTTCCTTCCTTTCCTTCCTTCCTTCCTTCCTTCCTTCCCTCCCTCCTCGGGAGATTGCTTCAACTGACTTCACTTTTAAAAGCCTGAAACGGCTGATCAGCTGATCAGGCTGTAGAAATGGATACACAGCTGGTTTAAGGGAAGCACAAACAGAGAGCAATTAGGGGAAGAGATAATTTATTGAAGTGATTCAAAACAAATTCAATTCACAATTGTGCTGAAGTCAATGTGCACATGAGAATCTGCTTATATTTATATTAAGATATTTAGACTAAGATATTTATATAAAATTAAATAGTGATTATTTAAAAGAACACCTTCTGCTGAATCTCCCCACATCCATCCTCCATCTTGTTCCGACATAGAGGAAGCTCCTGAGGATAGATAGAGGACCAAATCCCAAGACTAACAGGTGGTTTGAGTGGAGACCTGCAGTCAGGTCTTGGGGTTTTTTTAACGCCCATTTAAAACTTGCAGTTTGTGGTTCTGCCTGGAATTGCCCTTAGAGTCCTTGATTGCTTACCAGACTGCTTTACTTTCATAGACCTCACAGACTGTGAGCGCTTATGAAATTCAACAGGTAGAACAAGCTTTTTATGCTTTAAATCCAGCCTCCTGAAGAATATGTTTAGTTAATACCAGAAGAAAGAAGAAGAAGAGAGGAAAGAAGGCATAAGTCCTTATCAGTCTCTTTATTCAGATTAGATTGCTCAGTCTTTGGTTTCTAGTTTTGACTGAGGAATTCCCCCCCTGCGTATGTGCTTTGATTTCAGTAGTCATGAGGGAGAAATTACATCCTTTGAAGCATGTAGAGAAATAAGGGACAGAAAAGTGATCCTTGGAGCAATTTCTAAGAGAGGACTGAGGACACCTATACACTGAAAAAGTAATGCCAAACAATTTAAAGTAGTTATGCTTAAAACACTAAAGCCCTCATACTTTCTCTAAAAAGATCTAAAGCAGTTCAATTACAAAACATGACCTTGGGTGTAAGCTACGATTTTCTCATTTGACATTTTCCCATCCTTATTGGCTGAGAAGAATGTAATGACTCCTCAGTCAGTAGGATGCACCAGACGTCGCTTTCTGGTCCAACACGATTTTATTGAAGGTACACCACCCGTGAAGCTAAAGCCCGGCCCGCCACCCAAACACACCTTTTATACCCTGGTAGCCCCTCCCCTACACCATGCAATGTCCAAGCAGGTGTCATCATGTCCCCTCGATGAATCAGCAATCCCAGTAGTCCATAGGCATGACCCCAGGGTCACATGAGTGACGTCACGAAACAAATGTCCAATGTCCATGCCAGGAGGAGTTGCCTCACTTCCTTTCTGGCACCTGAAGTTACCCACTCCCAGGCTGATTCAGCAATTCCCAGCACACATGGGCAAGGTCACTCAGGAACTGGGCCGAGGTCGCTGCAGTCTCATGACAGGTTGGGAACATGATCTCCTCCAAAACGGGTTCCCCCATACCTGACATAATGGCCTCCTCCACCTCGTCCTCCTCCCCCTGGGAGGGGAAACAAACACCATTCAATCCGTGGAGGAAATGGGCTCACATATTTCTTAAGATAACTGCAATGAAAAGTTGGGTGCATTTTCCTAAACTCTTGGGCAACAGGAGGGTATATGATACCTTATTCACAACTCTGTCAACTTTAAAAGGCCCTATGAATTTTGGACTTAATTTTTTTGACTTGTACCCTAACTTAAATTCTCTGTGGACAGCCACACCAAATCTCCCTCTGCATACGCCCCTCCCTCTTGCCGCTTGTGATCTCCAAACAGCTTATAGAGGCTGTGCCTTCAACGCCTCTGTAACTTCTTTCCCATTCTTCGCGCACTCTCCACTCCCTGCTCTCTCCCCCTTCTATCTCCACCAGCCCGGCAAAGGCCACCTCTGCCCATAAACAATCTCAAGGGCGATTTCCGGTAGAAGAATGGATGGAACTGTTGTAAGCTACCTCAGCGTGAGGAAGGAGATCGGACCAATTATTTTGTTCCTGATTACTGAAAATCCTTAAATAGGTCCCCAAAGATTTCTGCACTCTCCAAGTAGTCCCATTACAGCAGGGATGATAACCAGACGTCCAGTTTCCTTGAGCCCCTAGCTCCTCCAAAACCTGCCCCAAAACCAGGCCGTAAACTGGACACCTCTATCACTCAACACCTGCTCTGGGCAACCATGCAACCTATAAACATGCTGTATATACAACCCAGCTAATCGCTCCGCCCGATGGCAACCTCTCAACGGAATAAAATGAGCCTGTTTAGAAAACATGTCTATGACAGTCCAAATATACCGATATCCCCTGTTGACGGCAACTCCCAACAAAATCGGTACTAACATGTGTCCACGGCCTTATTGGATCAGCAACCACTTGTATCAACCCCTGCGGCCGGCAGTGGGAACCTTATTCCTAGCACACACTTCACAACTTGCTACATGGTGCCGGTTTCCACCTTCATACCTGGCCACCAGTACCTCTTCTTAATAGCCAACATGGTCTTGGTGACTCCCAATGTCCAGCAGTCTTATAATCATGATGCATCTCCAACACCTTCTCCTCAACTTCTGAGGCACATATACCTTACCTCCTACAATCCACAACCCTCTCAAATTCACACACTCTTTCTCATGTTCCATCAACCACAAGTCCCCTGCATACCCTTCTTGTAGTTCTAAACTCCACTTATCTACTACTTCCTCCTCTTTTTTAACTTCCAATCTCTTCTGAGACCGGGTCTGCACTGCACAACCCCACTGCTCTTTGAAAACCTCTCCTTTTTGTGCAGCCGCCTGTTCCTACATTAGGGGATATCTAGATAAAGCATCTGCCACTATATTTTCCTTCTTCCCTTGATATGCTGCAAATCTGAAATTGAATCTATTGAAAAATTGCGACCACCTTACTAGCTTTGGGGACAACTTCTGAGGGTTACGTATATAACCCAACTTCTGATGATCCGTCATAACCACACATGGGAACGCTGCTCCTTCTAAAAACTGACGCCAGGTCACCAACGCGGTCTCACTGCAAATGCTTCCTTCTCCCACACAGGCCATTTACGTTCATGTTCCCCAAACTTTTTGAAAAATAAGCACAAGGTCGCAATTTCCCTGACCATCCTCCTGCAACAGTGCACCCCATAAGCCCAAGCGGAGGCGTCACATTGACTACAAAAAGGTTGATTCACATCTGATGTAGCAATAAAGGGCCTCAGTGAAAGCCCTCTTCAACCTAACAAACGCTTTCTGACAATCTTGAGTCCAGTCTAATACCGCACCTGGTGACTTGACCTTTCTGGACTCCCTTACCCTTCGTTCTCAACAGCTCAGTAAGCGGGAGGGTTATCACAGCAAACCCCGGAATAAAAAGTCCGGTAAAAATTGGCTAGCCCTAGAAAAGCCTGCAACTGCCGGCGTGTGCGAGCCTCCCAGCTCAACACGTCCTCCACCTTAGCCGGATCCATAGCCACCCCACTCTCGCCAATCCTGTACCCTAAAAATCAATCTGATTTTTACTAAACTCACATTTACTCAACTTTTGAAATAAACTCGCTTGCCTCAACCGCTCCAACACCTCGCGCACTAACGTAACATGCTCTTCTCGCGTACTGGTCGCTACCACGATGTCATCTAAATAAACGAACACCCCTTATACAAAAGGGTGCAACACCTCGTTGATTAACTGCATGAACAGGCCGGAGACCCTGCTAAACCGAATGGCATTACGAGCCATTCGTATAATCCGAGAGGGCACGAGAACGCTGTCTTCCATTGGTCACTTTCTTTCACACGAATCATATGGAATGCGCAATCAAATCCAGTTTTGTAAAAAACCTACAACCTCCCAACAGGCCTAATAGATACTTAATCAACGGTAAGGGGGTAACAGTTTGTCGTACTAATGGCATTTAAACCCCTATAATCAATGCACAATCTCAGACTCCCATCTTTCTTTTCCTAAACAACACTGGTGCGGCCAAAGGGGATTCCGATCACCTGATAAACCCTTTCTTCAAATAATCATCTATTTGTTCTCTTAATGCGACCTTTTCTTTGACTGTCATCGCATAGATTTTTGGCTTGGGTAAAACCCCCCTCTTTCACTTCTATGCTGCATTGCACGCCCTAACAGGTGGAAGCTTTTGGGCTGATTTAGGGTTAAACACGTCAGCGTAGTCCCAATATTCTTGGGGTATTCCTTTCACTTCTTTGCTGACACCCTTCTCAACATTAGGGGCACACTGAACCGTCCCCCCTTCCAGTCAATCTTGGGGTTCACCTTTTCTAACCAGGGCATACCCAACACCACTTCATGCCCTTTTATGGGAGCCATTACAAAATTAATTTCTCCTTCCCATGGCCCCACTCGTCCAGTTAACCCCTTCGTCCCCACAGAAAAAGGACCCCCTTCAATCATTGTCCCATCTAACTGTTTGAAGGTGACTGGAGTTTCCAAGGGTTTTGTGTCCCCACCCAACTCTTCTACTAACTGTGGAGACATGATATTTTCTGAACATCCACAATCTACTAAAGCTTCCTTTTTTACAACAAGATCCCCCTTAACCAATCCCAACACACATTGAATATTATTTCTCACCCCAACTTTAAAGCTTTCAACATTGTCCATCACTGCAGCCTTAGCGGCAGCCACTCTCACTGCCGGTTTCTGGGGGCATTGATAAGCATAATGTCCGGACTGGTTACAAGCATAGCAGCGGACTCGACTCAATGGGGTTTTCTTGCTGCCACTGGGACGACTGTCGCCGACCCGCTTAGCTTCGGCACCTTTAGGTCTGCTTTCACTCCAGGCACGACCCATGCCTCGCGACCTCATCGGTTGGGTACGCCGCCTCTGCACCTGGGCCAAGATCCCTTCTACATTGCCCGCTAGTTGAATCCACCTGTCGATGTCCCCGGGTCATCGCGGTGAAGACACCACTCAGGATCTCCTTGCGCAACCCATCTTTAAACAGCTCCAGCAGGGTAGCTTGCGACCACTCCGCTACTTTCCGGCGAGACCCATAAATTCTTCGGCATATTCAGTTACCGATCTGGCACCTTGGGTCAAGCACCTTAACGCCTCCTTCGCTTTGATCCTTTCCAAAGGATCTGAAATCTGTTCTTGATAGCCAGCAAGAACCTCCTCACTGACCCCAGGCAGGGATCTCTTCGATCGTGGCACTGTACATACCACTCGGCAGCTCGACCTTTAAACACAGCCCCAATAGCTCTAACTTGGCTGCCTTCACTGGGGTACAAATGTCCATAATCTTCCATATGGTCTTGTACTGCTGCGATAAAGAACGCCACTTTGGATGCCTCTCCTTCAAATTCCACCCGCAATGGCTCTTTTTCATCCGGCTTCCAAACTCTTGAGAAGTCATTCGGGCCAGGCAAACTTCTCGGCCTAGTATTACCTCTTCCCAACCCTGCTGGCTGGGCTCTGGGACTCCTCTGGCATTCCTCTCCCATCATCCTCACTCTCTCGCGGAGATCTAGGACACTCCGGGATTGGACTCACTATTACGGCTTTGATTCCTCACTCCCGAAGGAGATCTAGGACGCTCATTGAAAGCCCCGTCCATCCAGGAGTAATAGGTAAAGTCTCCACCTCCCGGGGCCTGCCACATCGACTCTCTCTGGTCCCTCTCATCCCATCTCTGGGTCATCCAAGCACCAACTGCACCATTGCCTCCACTTTGCAGCTCAGCACTCCAATTTCAGATGGTGGCTCCGGTTCCCGGTGGTCTCACTACCACCTCCTGTTGCCAGGTTCAACAGCTCTCTCTGAGACCGCTTCTCACGATCTTCCTGGATCCCTTCCAGACGAGCGCCTGCACTCCACCGCCTGGTCTTCCACGCGCGAGCCTCTCGGTACTCCGCCGCTCGGATAGCGCCCCTGCGCACTTCCGATTGCTGAGCCTCACTCCTCTCCTTAGCTCGACTCGCCATCATCTCATCCACTCGAGTTTGCCACAGCTGCTCTCCCTCACGGAGTCTCCTCTCCTGGGCTGCCCACTCTTGGGATGCATCTGGATTTCCCACCTGGTCAAGAGTGGTCCACTCCCACTCTTGAGTTCTCCGGATTTCTTCATTATCCTCCAAAATCCAGCTGTCCAGATATTTCTCCTCGTTCCACGCCAACCTCGCCATCGCTGGAATAGTCGGCCCGGGGCTTTAGCTTCTGTAATGACTCCTCAATAGTCGGTAGGGATCACACTCAGACGTCGTTCTGGTCCAACACGATTTTATTGAAGGTACACCACCCGTGAAGCTAAAGCGCCGGCCCGCCACCCAAACACACCTTATATACCCCGGTAGCCCTCCCTACACCATGCAATGTCCAAGCAGGGTGTCATCATGCTCCGATGAATCAGCAATCCCAGTAGTCCATAGGGGCATGACCCCAGGGTCACATGAGTGACGTCACGAGTCCAAATGTCCAATGTCCATGCCAGGAGGAGTTGCCTCACTTCCCTTTCTGGCACCTGGAAGTTACTCCACTCCCAGGCTGATTCAGCAATTCCCAGCACACATGGGCAAGGTCACTCCAGGAACTGGGCCAAAGGTCGCTGCAGTCTCATGACAGGTTGGGAACATGATCTCCCTCAAAGCTCAGGTTCCCCATACCTGACAAAGAAAAGGCTCTTTTTGGTCATTCTTTTTTCAGATGTACAGATGAACAATACAAGAAGATTCCAAAGAACTATCAAGTGACACACTGTTTTGCAAATCACAGGTGATTAATAGGGAAGCTTCTCAACATTTGAGGAATATGGAAGAATTTTAAGTGAAAATTTAATTACCCTAAATGGTAATATTAAAATAGTAAAGAAAGAGACTGGCTGTGATTATTTCCTCCTCCTTCCATTTACATTTCAGTAATACATGTTAATCATAGGAAATAAGGTTCTATTAATTTGTCCCTTGGGCAAAGAAAGTCTGGAATATGAAGCAGCTGTTTCCTTTGAAAAAGTGCTTAACATAGTAAATAACCAATAGGCAAACCACAGGGCAAGAGTGCAAAGAGACCCAGAAGAGGCTGAATGAATTCATCCACATTTTTAAAAGAAAAGACTTTGCATCTTTCTGTAGAAAGCAAATGTCCCTCAGAGGAGGAAGAAAGACATAACTTTGAGCCATGTATTTGCAAGTTTATTTTTTAAGCCAATCTGTCAGTCAGTCTTCATCGTTCCGATTGAAATCATGATTGCAGCACTTATTTCTCCTCCCCTACCTGGAAGGATAAAACACATGCTATGATTTATTTATTTATTTCTCTCCTAGGAAAAATTCAATTGGGAGAATAAGGGTTGCTGTGGCCTTATACATTATGTGTGCATATATGTGCCTTCAAGACACCTGCTGACATATGGTGACCCTATGAATATCATAGGCAAGGAAAATTGAGAAGTAATTTTTCCAGCCTTTTCCTCTGACTGCCTAGAGCTCCTGGTATTTATTGGTAGTTTCCTATCCAAGCTCTAACCAGGGCTGACACCTGCTTAAATTCCAAATCCAATGGGATCTGCTGCCTTTGGGATATTTAAGCATTGCACAGTTTATGTGGTATATTTTAATCCCTTCTGCTCGTATCCCACAGCATTTCCCATAGCATGCTGAGAAAGAAATCAGACTCACATATTCGCATCACAAAGTCCACAGAATTCTAAAAGAGCACCTCCTTCCTTGACGTACAGTAATCTTTGTGCACTCCATTTAGCATTTGAGGTCCCAAGCTAACCACAGTTCAGAAGCTGACTGCAAGGGAAAAATGGTGTTTCATTTATGGTCCCAGCTTTATGGAATATTATCTCAGAATCATCCACTCAACATGCACACTTTGTATATTCTATGTAAGCCTGGCATACATGGGCATGTTCCAACAAACCATTGTAGTTGGGCTGCTTTCCTGCTGTGTCTTCCTGCTGCTGCAAATATAGCTGGAGTCTTTTATTATCTGCTGTGCTATTTTTAGTCTTCTAATGGGACCATGCCTTCAAACTATAACCTTATTAGTTACTACTGTACTGGTGTGTTATGTCTTCATGTTTTTGTTTTGATAGTTTGATTCTTTTGTTAAATTTAGCTAGTTTGATTTCTTTGTGAAGCCCAAAAAGAATTTAGCTATTTTAGAATACATGAAATGGATACATGTGTTTCCTTGTTTTAAGAAAGATAAATAAGGTAGAATAATGGGTGAATGACTTGACATTGATGCAAGCATCCCCTGTCATTTGTCAACTTATCTTTTTTTTACAATCAGCTATTTCAATATTTTATCCATCCAGATATAGCAGTGATTCCCACCTGTGGTCCATGGACCACCAGTGGTCCACAAGAACTAAAATATAATCCACGGCCTCACCGTTACTACATTGTTGCAATGAGAGTGACTGAAACCCTCTTATAGTGCCAAGACTTATTAAATATGGTGTTCTGTGGGTGAGAAAATGACAACTACTGATAGCATATGTTTTTTTATCGAAAACTAGAGCTGATGTGGTCTATTCAATGCAGTTTTTTGAATCAACACCCCCAAATATCCAAACCAAATCTAAAGTTGACCAAAAACTTATTCTTAACACTTTTGGTACTAATGTTGGAGAGTGGCCTCTAGTGAAGTGATCCCTGGTCAAAGTGGTCTCTGGTCAAGTGGTCCCTTAGTCAAAAAAGAGTGGGAACCACTGATCTATAGGCTGCTGCATACTTCATCAAGAAAAGTAACAATGCTACACTTTCCCAGATCTGTTCAACACACCTTCTCTGCAGTAACTCTGCAAACAGTTTTTATTTATGTTACTATGGGATAGCCCTGACCTCTTCCCTTGGTAAGAAAGGGACAATAAGTGAAGACAAGGAGATTGCTGAGCAGCTAAATGACTTCTTTGCCTCCATTTTCACACAGGATGACAGACAACATCTGCCTGCAGCTGAGTCAGTTTTTTCAGGGAGGGAATTAAATGAATTAAACCAGATAGAGATAAACAAGGAAGATGTTCTCACATGCCTTACTAAACTAAATGTCAACAAATCACCAGGGCCAGATGGCATCCACCCCAGAGTTCTTAAGGAACTCAAGTGTGAAATTGCTGAAATTTAGCCAAAATATATAACCTTTCTAAGATCAGGCACTGTACCCGAGGACTGAGGGAGGCAAATGTAACTCCGATCTTCAAGAAAGGATCCAGGGGTGATCCAGGAAATTATAGGCCAGTTAGTCTAACCTCAGTTCCAGGCAAAGTGATGGAAACCATTATTAAAGAAAAAAAATTACTAAGCACATAGAAGAACAGGCATTGCTGAAGGAAAATCAACATGGTTTCTGCAAAGGCAAATCATGTCTTACTAACTTGATAGAATTCTTTGAGGGTGTAAATAAACACATAGATAAAGGGGACCCAGTCGATATTGTTTACCTTGACTTTCAAAAGGCTTTTGACAAAGTCCTCACCAAAGGCTCCTAAATAAGCTCTTCAGCCATGGAATCAGGGGACAGGTCTTGTCCTGATTGGAACCTGGCTAAACTGTAGGAAACAAAGGGTGGTAATAAATGGACACTTCTCTGGATGGAAAGAGATGAGAAGTGGCGTACCCCAAGGTTCAGTTTTAGGACCGTTACTTTTTAATTTATTCATAAATGATCTGGATGTAGAAGTAAATTGTGAGGTAGCAAAGTTTGCAGATGACACTAAACTGTTCAGGTAGTTAAAAATGAAACTGACTGTAAAGAGCTCCAGAAAGATCTCTCAAATTGAGTGAATGGGCAACAAAGTGGCAAATGCATTTTAACCTAAACAAGTGTAAAGTCATGCACATCGGGGCAAAGAACCCCAAATACACTTATCAACTGATGGGATCAAAGCTTTCTGAGACAAACCAGGAAAGGGATCTTGGGGTTTTGTGACAGCTCAATGAAGATGTCAACCCAGTGCGCTGCAGCAGTGAAAAAGCAAATTCTATGCTTGGCATGATCAGGAAGGGAATCGAAAATAGGTCGGCAAATGTTGTATTGCCTCTCTACAAATCTATGGTGAGGCCATATCTGGAGTACTGTGTACAATTCTGGTCACCGCACCTCAAGAAGGATATAACGGAACTGGAAAAGGTACAAAGAAGGGCAACAAAAATGATCCAAGGGATGGAGCAGCTCCCTTATGAAATCAGGTTGCAACGCCTTGGTCTTTTCAGCCTTGAAAGACGGCGCTTAAGAGGTGACTTGATCGAAGTGTATAAAATCATGCATGGGATAGAAAAGGTGAATAAAGAAAAAATATTTTCTCTGTCACACAACACTAGGACTAGGGGCACTCCCTAAAGCTCCAAGGTAGGAAAGTTAGGACTAATAAAGGGAAATATTTCTTCACCCAGAGGGTCATTGGGTTATGGAACTCACTTCCAGAGGAGGTTGTGACAGCTGTCAGCCTGACAGCTTCAAGGCAGGATTAGACAGATTCATGGATACCAAGGGAATCAGTAGTTACTGAAATGGACATCCAAGTGCCACCTCTGTGTTGATTGGAGGCAGGCAGGATTTTCCCGGGTACTGGTTGTGGGGGTCGGGAGCAGGTGAGGGTTTTGCCCTCCTTTCTGCTAGAGATCCCTGTGTACAACTAGTGGGCCACTGTGTGACACAGAATGCTGGACTAGATGGGCTGAGGCCCGATTCAGCATGGCTCTTCTTATGTTCTTATGTTCTTTTTCCAACTGTTATAGAAAAGAACATTGCATGCTGGAATAAAATTGTACTTGACACCACCCCAAACAATTAATCGAGAATCAACTAGGATTCAAACATAATCAGCTAAGTTATCAACCCCACTAACTACATGCTCCCCAGAGTATGTCTGCTGTGAAGGCTGTCACAGAGCTGCCCTTTTTGATTTGTCACCTGAGACAGGATGGTAGCTCTAGGTGACAAGTCACTTTTGTAAGGAAATAGATAGTCACTTAATTTCTCTGCACCATGGAGGACAACTTTCTCAAGCAATATCAGGTGGAACTTTGGAACAGCAGGTTTTGTCAGATGCTTACCTAGGAGGATACTCATCAAAATAATGCCTAGAGCAGACCGTTATGTTTTCTTATATTGTCACAATGCCGGATGGTGTGTATCATCAACACTCCTCCTTGTAGGATGCTCATGGAAGATATCATTGATTGCCTTTTTGATCACAACCTCCAACATTAACATATACCATTCTACTTCGCTCACTTTCAGTGGAACAGCAATAAATTTTGAAATACAGGTTCTCAACATGATAGCTGCTATGCCATTCCCCAGTCCTCAAAGGAAGCCAAAAATTTAGGCAGTTCTCAGTGTCAAGCAGGTCTTTTTCAGGACTTCACTGAAGACCTCTCTTTCTAGCAGGCCTACTCAGTCAATTTTAATTTGTGAATTTTAACCTACTAATTTTAACCTGTAGTCTTGTGTGTATTTTGTTATATACTGGTATACTTTAATAGTGTTGTGTTTTATCTCTGTTGTAACCCTGTTGTACCCCTCCTTAAAACAAAACTTTGATGGCACACTGAAGACAAAATTAATACAACATATTTGGAGTTATTCAAAGGATAGCTTACAACAAT
>JARBWK010003411.1:0-12433 GCA_030556195.1 Anolis apletophallus | reverse complement strand
AGAGCATAAATAAATAAATAAACTATATTGGCCAACAAATTTCAGAATATTTCACTGATCCAGACTTTTGGGGATTTTTTAAAAAAGTTTTTATAAACAACATTGACAAGACCGGGCACCTTGAATGTTGTATACCAGGGGTGCTCAGAATGGTGATCGGGATCACCAGGGTGATCTTTGGGCCTCATCCTGGTGATCTTCAGGCCCCTGACCAGGTTTTTTTTGCAGTTTGTCCTCTTCACGCGCCCCTGCATGCTGCAAGAAGTCCTCCGTCGTTGCTCCTCCTGCTCTCGCCGCTCCAAAGCTGCAGAGTCCAAGAGGCAGAATGGGCCCCCTCTTTTGGATTCCTCCTCCTCCCTCCGTCCTTCTCCAGCCACTCAGAGTCGTAGGAGACCAAAGGGGCGGGCCTGGATGACGCGATGCATGGCTGGCCCCGCATGTGCAGAAGCACCCATTTGCCTCTCGTGCTTCTCGTGAGCTCTTGGAGGCAGCACGCATGCTGGCGGCGTGGAAATAGGAGCAATGACAGAGGAGGAGAAGGACGCTTGGGGTCATTTCCTTACCGCATCTCAAAGGTCGGTCTGTTTACTTTGGGGTGAGTGCTTGATTGTTCTGTGGTATGTCTCTTTTAATGTTTAAAAATGGCCATTTTTAGCTCCAAAGCCTCTCTGCTTGCTTTGTTCCTTGAGAAATATATGTTGGGGAATATGGAAATGTGGGAGAAATGGGGTGGTTGGATGTATTTTTGCATGCCCCTTTGTTTACCTTGCTGCGTATTAAATGGCCTTGCAGTTGAAAAGCCTCTCTTCTTACTTTCTGGCTGATAATATGTGTGGTAATATGGCAGTGTGGGAGAAATGGGGTGGTTGGATGTATTTTTGCATGCCCCTTTGTTTACCTTGCTGAGTATTAAATGGCCTTGCAGTTGAAAAGCCTCTCTTCTTACTTTCTGGCTGATAATATCTGTAGTAATATGGCAGTGTGGGAGAAATGGGGTGGTTGGATGTATTTTTGCATGCCCCTTTGTTTACCTTGCTGCGTATTAAATGGCCTTGCAGTTCAAAAGCCTCTCTTCTTACTTTCTGGCTGATAATATGTGTGGTAATATGGCAGTGTGGAGAAATGGGGTGGTTGGATGTATTTTTGCACGCCCCTGTGTTTACCTTGCTGATTATTAAATGGCCTTGCAGTTCAAAAGCCCCACTTCTTACTTTCTGGCTGATAATATGTGTGGTAATATGGCAGTGTGGGAGAAATGGGGTGGTTGGATGTATTTTTGCATGCCCCTTTGTTTACCTTGCTGCGTATTAAATGGCCTTGCAGTTCAAAAGCCTCTCTTCTTACTTTCTGGCTGATAATATGTGTGGTAATATGGCAGTGTGGGAGAAATGGGGTGGTTGGATGTATTTTTATGCTCTGTTTTATATTGTTGTTATTAAATTGAAATGTTGATGTTTTATAACTTCATTTTATGTAAACTGCCCCGAGCCTGCTGGAAGGAGCGGTACATAAAAATGAATAATAAATATAAATAAATAAATAAGAAAATAGTTATACGTTTTACATTTCTGGGCAGGTGATCTTTGGGACTTGGTTTTTAATCAGTAGCTCCCATGCTGAAAAAGTGTGAGCACCCCTGTTGTATACAATGCACAAGAGAACCAAGGAGGGCATCCATCCCGGAAGTTTCAGAAACATTTACAGATTTTTTTTTTTTTTTGGAGATTTTCAAAAGTTTTAGACCAAAACAATTTATGCCCTGCAAAAAGCGATAACAGCAATTCCCTTGAAGGCTTGTCTGTCTTTATGAAACACCGCCACAGAACTACAATTTAATTAGCACAGATTTATACGATTACTTACTTACTTTAGTCCTCTTTGCAGAAGGACTCATCCCGCTTTTTACAAGCGTGTTGATGACTAAAAAGGCCAATCCGAGATAGGCAAGTCCGGTTGCAGAAGGCACAGCAGAAAGTCTCCTTGGGTGATGTTGTTTCCAAGTTGTGGTTCTTTCTGCGTTGTCGTTTCTGTTCGAGACCTATTTGCCGTGTCTTCTCGAAAGAGGCTGCAGCATCGTGGATAGTGCGTCTCTATGCCTCCTGATGTGAGGCCAGGGTGGACCATTGTTGGTGATAAATCTGGCCCAGCCTGAGATGTTGTTTCAGGGAGTCCTTATATCTCTTTTTGGGGGCGCCTCTCTTGCGCTGACCCGTGGCAAGTTCACCGTAGAGTAGTATCTTTGGGGAGGCAGTGGTCCTCCATCCTAGAGACGTGCCCTGCCCAGCGCAGCTGTGTTCTCAATAGCATGGCCTCAATGCTGGTGATCCCTGCTTGCTCAAGGACAGCAACATTCGTCACATAGTCAGTCCAGTGTATATTTAGGATGAAAGCGTTCAAAGAGTCGTAGATGTTGGCGATAGGTGACCCATAGAGGAGAATAGACAGTACGATAGCTCTGTACACACTGATTTTGGTGCTTTGCCTCAGGTGCTTGTTGCTCCAGACTCTTTTGTGAAGCCTTCGAATGCACTCTATGCCTTTGCTAATCTGTAAGAACATAAGAACATAAGAAGAGCCATGCTGAATCGGGCCTCAGCCCATCTAGTCCAGCATTCTGTGTCACACAGTGGCCACTAGTTGTACACGGGGATCTCTAGCAGAAAGGAGGGCAAAACCCTCACCTGCTCCCGACCCCCACAACCAGTACCGGGAAAATCCTGCCTGCCTCCATCAACACAGAGGTGGCACTTGGATGTCCATTTCAGTAACTACTGATTCCCTTGGTATCCATGAATCTGTCTAATCCTGCCTTGAAGCTGTCCAGGCTGACAGCTGTGATCTTGATCAATCTTGGCTTCTGAAGAAGTGATGCTTCCCAGGTAGGTGAGCTGCTGGACGGACTTAAGCACAGATTTGCTTATGCTGACGTGGGGATGATGGAGTTCTTCCTGTGGTGCGGGCTGGTAGAGGACTTCCGTTTTCTTCAGGCTGACTTCCAGCCCAAACAGCTCTGCAGTTGTCGCAAAGCAGGATGTGAGGCGCTGCAGAGCCGCTTCTGTGTTGGCGACAAGGGCAGCATCGTCAGCAAAAAGCAGCTCACGGACTACATAGTTTAGAGTCTTAGTGTGAGCCCTCAGACAGCTTAATTTGAACAAGCTGCCTTCAGCACGATACAGTATATATATATATATATATATATATATATATATATATATATATGCCGTCTTCTTCTTCTTCGAGGTCTGCCGTAGCCCTTTGGAGCATCATGCTGAAGAAGTTTGTAAATAGGGTTGGTGCAAGAACACAACCTTGCTGTGAGCGTTGGTAGGCCGCTCAATAATCACACTCACTCGGGTATTGAGGAAATGCTTTATGAGTCCTTAATCCAAGGCAGTAAAACCGTACTAAAGCCTCCCTCCAAAATCCCCGCTCAAACCTCCCCGAGCCCCTCCCCCCTCTGGCGAAGAGCCAATCCTTGAACAGATAACCCCTCTTGTCCTTTTCGGCAGGAACTCCAACAGCTCAGAAACAACAGGGAACAACATGGAACAAGGAGAACCAAAATGGCGGTCGCGCCCGATCGCTCGGTCCTCTTCAAAGGTGGCAGCCGCGTCTTTGTCCATTGCGCTATCCCGCATTGGACAAGGCGCCACTGACATAGCGCCCCCTCCCGAAGGAGTCCACCGACCTGGGGGAAAAGAAGCAAAGTATTTTCAGGGCCCTGGCTTGTCCGGGAAGGCCCTATGAAACCTTTTGACTAATCTGGGGGCCTTGACATGTTCTGCTAACACCCACTCCGGCTGCAAGTCTTTGGAAAGCCACTGCACAAAGTATTGAAGTCTGCCCCTAAGCCTTTAGAGTCTAAAATATCCTTAAGCTCAAAGTGGGTATGTTCCCCGATCATGATCGGGACTGGGGCGCTCCCCTGTGGAGACCACTTGCGGTGGGTTACTGCCTTTTTAAGCAGGCTAACGTGGAACACTGGGTGCACCTTGCGCCACGTGTGGGAAGGTCCCTAAGGGTGACCGGGTTGACCACTTCAGTCACCCGTAGAGGGCCAACAAACTTGTCCGCAAACTTGCGGGAGGGCTGGGTCGATCGCAGGTGCTTAGTGGAGAGATATACCATGTCTCCTGCCACATAGGTTGGCTGTGGCCCTCTTTTTATCTGCATGAGTTTTGTAGTCTTCTCTGGCCTTCCTCAGCGTCCTTTGGATCTCTGGCCAGGCTGCGGCAACCCGCGCGCCCCAGGACTCGGGGGGTGCAAGGCGGAGGTGCAGAAGTATCAATAGCTGGGAAGGGCAGGAAGTCCCGACCACCCACGGCCCGGAACGGAGACACCCCCGTGGACGCGTGGTCGGTGTTGTTATAGCAGTATTCTGCCACATCCAACAGGTTGGCCCACTGGTCCTGCTGATACGTGGTCCCCAGGGCGGCCAGAACGCCTTCAAAATTTGGCAGCGAACTGCGGGCCGCGGTCACTTATGACCCAACGAGGGCTACCATGCAGGCGAAATACATGATGTATAAAGAGTTTGGCCAGCTCCGCGCCGTTGGCAGTCGTCGCAACGGCACAAAGTGGGCCTGCTTGGAGAACAGGTCCACTATCGCCCAGATGGCGGTGAACCCCGCTCTCCGGGAGGTCCACTACGAAATCCATGGCTATTTCTCTCCATGGTTCTGCAGGGTCAGCTACTTGCTGCAATAGGCCCGTGGGGCGTCCACCTTCGTTTTATTCCTGGCGCACACGTCACACTCGGCGATGTATTGTTTTGCGTCCCTCCTCCTCATCGGCCACCAGAACTGCCGGGCGAGTAGCTTCAGCGTCTTTGAGAGCCCGAAGTGTCCTGCCATGAGCGTGTCGTGCCCTATTTCTAGGACCTGTGCCCTCAGGGCCTCGGGGACGTAAACCTTGGTTCCCTGGCTCCAGATGCCGTCATTCTCTTCCAGGCCTTCCGGGTGCCGGACCAGCCATTCGTCTGTGCGGGACGCTGTCTTGATCTGGTCAGGAGGCTTTGCCAGCTCTCCGGCGGTGGCCTTTGCTTTGACTGCTGCCCGGGTGGCGCGACCAAACCCAGTTGTGGGTTAGAGAATACGGTTCCCATCTCTCCTGGGGCCGAGTAGTCCGCATCAGGCATCTTGGCGAGAGCGTCCTCGCTACGACATTTTTCGGCCCCGGGATGTATCTCAACTTAAAATTGAATCTGCTAAAGAACTGGGCCCATCTCAGCTGCTTAGCGTTCAGTCTCTGGGGGGTCTGCAGGGCCTGCAGGTTCTTATGATCTGTCCAAACTTCGAAAGGGACCGGCGTTCCCTCCAGGAAGTGCCTCCAATGGGCCAGAGCCGCCCTATGGCAAACGACTCCTTCTCCCATACGTGCCATCTTTTTTTCCGTTTGGGTGAACTTCTTGGAGAGATAAGCACATGGCCTCAAGTGGCCTTCTTCATCCGCTGGAGGAGGACTGCTCCGTGGCGCCGCCTCGGGGCGCGTCACACTGCACTGTGAAGGGCCTGCTCATCACCGGGTGAATCAACAGGGGCTGGCTGGTGAACTGCCGTTGAGGTTCACGAACGCCTCTTGACACTGTGGCGTCCATTGAAGTTTGGCGCTAGGGTTTTGGTCTTCCGTTTCTCCCAACCCCTAGTTTTAAGCAGGTCTGTTAGCGCTAAGGTAGTCTCTGCAAAATTATGAATTGCCGGTAGCAGTTCGCGAATCCTAGGAACCCCTGCAGCTGTCTCCGCGTGCGGGGGCTTCCCATTCCAGCACGTCTCGCACCTTCGCCGGGTCCATCGCGATGCCCCGTGTGAATGCGATATCCCAAGTAGTTCAACTCGGTCTGATGGAACTACGCATTTGGACAACTTGGCGTATAGCCGATTGTCTTTCAGCCTCCTCAGGACTTCCCGGGTCAACGCCACGTGCTCTGTACGGGTCTCTGTGCAGATCAGGGCGTCCAGAGGTACACGATGACCCCCTTGTACAACAGGTCTCTGAGGGCCTCGTTGATCAACTGCTGGAAGATTTTGGCGCCCCTTTAGGCCGAAAGGGGTGACTAAAAACTCGAAATGGCCCAAAGTGACAGTTGAAGGCCGTCTTCCAGCAGTCCTCTGGCTTGACCAGTTCTATAGAATGCCTCTCGAATGTCTAGCTTCGTGAACAGCCTGGCCCTCCCCAGCTGGGCCAGGATCTTGGACATCAAGGGGAGGGGGTACGGATTCGCCGAGCTGATGGCGTTTATCCCTCGGTAGTCCACACAGAGCCGGAGACTCCCATCCGCCTTGGGGCGGAAGAGCACGGGGCCGCCAGTGGGCTATCTGTGTCTAATAAAACCCCTGGCCAGGTTTTTGTCTATGAACTCCCTCAGCGCCCTTTTCTCCGGCTCCGACATTGCATACATCTTGGGTTTGGGGAGTGTCGCCCCCTCTTCTATCTTAATGGCACAGTCCATGGCTCGTCGCATTCTTTCTCGCTGAACACCTCAGCCAGCTCCCAATAGTCCTGCGGTACTCCTGCCAATTGGGCGAGCCCGCTCCTGCCGTATTAGGACTCCTCCTTCTCCTGGGTACTCTATCTTAGCCTGAACCTGCCCATCTCTGAAGCGCACCTGCCCTGTCTTCCAGTTGATCCTCGGATTGTGTTCCTCCAACCAGGGGCTGCCCAGAATTAAGGGTTGGTTAGCCATCTCGGAGATCACAAAATTGATGCGCTCTCTCTGTGGGTCCCTATCCGCACCTCTAACTCCCCGGTCTTTCTAGTGGCTGGCGCCCCGTTGGCGCCCCGTTGGCGAAGGTCCCATCCAGCTGCGCGAACAGGACCGGGGCCACTAACTCCGGGGGGCACTCCTAGCTGGGCTGCTAAGCCAGGGGACATTAAGCATCTGGTGCACCCACAGTCTAGAATGGCACTAGCCTCGGTCTCTTTTGCCGGTGGCGGGGCGGCGCCGGCTACTTTAAATGTGAGGATTCCTCCACTGGGAGGCTCCGACTCACCGCCCAGGGACGGTGAGATCTGCCGCCGGGCGCTCACGGCAGATCGGGCTCGTTTTCCGCCGACTCCTCCGATCCGCTCTCCTCCGCGCCTCTCTCGTAGTCACCTCCGCCCCTCGGGTTGGTTGGCGCTCGGGCCAACTCTCTAGCCGCCGCTCCCTTGGCCTTGGTCGCCTTCGGTGTCCCGGGGGTCGGGTCCGACCCTTCTCCCCTTCGCGGCGGGCGGCCTCCTCGGGCATTCGACCGCCCGATGCCCCTCTCGGCCGCAGGTGAAGCCAGCGCCTCTCCGCGGTCTGTTTTGCGTCTCGACTTGGCGACCTCCGCCGGGTTGCGACCTCCGCCAGCCCCCCGTCGCATGGTTGGGGCCGGGTCGCGTGCTCGCGGGGCGCCTGGGCCTCCTGGGTGCCACCTCCCCCGATCGTGACTCCACTTGGCCGGCCAGGTCAATCCATCCCTCCAGGGTGTCCGGGTTTCTGCGGTTCAGAGCCCAATCCAGGGTCTCTCTCCTCAGTCCTGCTTTAAAATAGTCTAATTTGGTCGCCTCTGACCAATCATGATTTTTCCGGCAAGGGCCTTGAATGCCAGGGCGTGCTCGGATACCGCCTCGACCCCCTGGTAGATCCACTTCACCCTGCTTTAGCTTTTGCTTCCGTCTGGGGTCTCTAAACCGCTGCTGCAGCGCCTCAGGAAGGCCTCCAAGACCCCTAAGTCTGGCATCGGTCTCGGGTCATCTGACCAACCAGTCGGCCGTAGCGTTTCAGGTTGAGCCTCCCACGGCCCTCACTTGGGCCGCCTCGGAGGGGAACGAGTCCATAGTCTTCATAAATTGCGGACATTGGTGACAAAAAGAAAGGTGGCTTGGGTCTCCGTCGAACTTGACTTTTAAGTCTCTCCGATGGCCGCTTCCTTCCAGGGTCCGGGTCGCTGGGCCCAGGTTGAAGGTGGGAGGTCCCTGGCGGGTGAAATGGCGCCGGCCCTCCGGCGGCCCTGCCGACGGCGGGTCTCTCTGCCCTCCGGGCCGCATAGCTTGAACGCCCCTCCGTGCCTCGATCTTCCCGGTGGGGTCCCCATGTGTCCATCCGCCTGCATCATTCCCATCTGCTGGCGGATGTCGGCTCTGGCCATCTCTCCCATCATCTCTCCATCCGCCCGGCCCGACTCGTGCCTTCCACTGGGGCCTGACCGACTCCCTCCTCGGCCTGGGGCTCCCCTCTTCCGCCCGCCACCTTCTCGTCCCACAGGAGGGGAGGATCGCGGCCTCCTGGGGTCGCCTGCCCGAGACAATCACAGGCCTCTCTCCGGGCCTCCAGCCGCCTCACCGAGGATCCCATCTTCCACCTCTTCTCGGATCCCCGCCAGCCGGTTCCACCTGGGCTCCTGGAGGTCTTCTTCCCTTCCACTAGACATCTCAGGGGGTTTTGCGGTCGGATCGGCTCACGACTGCGATTCAGGTTGTGAGTACGGTTTTTGTGTGAGCGTTGGTAGGCCGCTCAATAATCACACTCACCGGGTATTGAGGAAATGCTTTATGAGTCCTTAATCCAAGACAGTAAAACCGTACTGAAGCCTTCCTCCAGAATCCCTGCTCAAAACTCCCGAGCCCCTCCCCCTCTGGCGAAGAGCCAATCCTTGAACCGATACCGGAACCCCACCCTCTTGTCCTTTTTTCGTGGGAACTCCAACAGCTCAGAAACAACAGGAACAACATGGAGCTACAGAAACAACATGGAACAAGGAGATGGCGGCCGCGCCTCCGATCGCTCGATCCTCTTCAAGATGGCAGTCCAGTTCTTTGTCCATTGCGCTATCCCGCATTGGACAAGGCGCCGCTGACACTTGCTTCACTCCATTAGTTATGAGAAAGGGCTCCGAGAGAGCATCGCCATATGGCAAGTAAGTACTGCATAATTAAACAGTAATTAACAGTTTGAAAACAGAAACAGATATATATATATATATATATATATATATATATATAGATATATATATATATATACACACATACTAGCTGAGGACCCGGCAGTGCCAGGGTTAATTGAGGAAGGCAATGTATGCCAAGGTTGGTTCCTATTAGATGTTTATGTGGCTTGCAGTGGTCTCAAGAACTTAGTGAAGGTGTAGCAGCAAATCAGGAGTCCCAAAACTCCCAGGTGGTACCTTTTTGACTCCCAGGCGGCGCAAACGTGCGAGCGCAGGTACGAGAAAACGCAACAACCGTTACTGCGGTTCAATGAAGCCAAAGTTTATTTGCACAACATCAGCTGACGGGATCTGCCCACAGAACTCGCTTCAGGGCAAGAGCCCTACAATCTCCGACTATCCTTATATACACTCTATGGCGGCAGATCCCTTGTCCCTCCTTTTCATCATCATCATTGGTTCACAGCATCAACTCATTTTTATTATCCAATTAAACATCACATTATTTGGCATCACACTCTATTTGCATTCCTATTTGCTAAACAGCACTGCGCAGTATTAATTATTCATTCTCACAGTATGTTATCTGCCATATGGGCATCCTGTTCTTAATTTGCATTTTCTATGTCATCCTTCTGTGCCAGCAGGAAGAACGGTCTCATTTGCCCATGCGCTGTTCCTACCAATCAGTAACAATGTAGACAGACACACGCTGGGTGCTAGCTAGGCCAATCACGGCCAGTGTTATCAGGAAGGCACATGATGTACTCTAACAAATCACAGATTGTGCCTGACGTAATCAGAGTGCATTATTCTTCTCTTGGCTGCCAGCATGATTTATGGCAAGCTACCTCGCCATACTAAGGCCTGTGCTTGTGCATCACTCTCCTCTGACTGTACTTCTGCTAAAAGCACCAATTCTGCTTTAAAGGTACTGCGAGTCCCGGGGGCCTAGTCAGGAAAATCAAGTTAAGGATGCCCTGTTGTCAATTATGGGCATGGTCTGTGATGTATAGGGGCTTAAGCAGGTTATAAAACCACACTATGCTAGGTTGTGAAGTGGGCCATTGTCTCTGTTTGCCAAGTTTAACGTGATCCGTCACTGCTGTGGGCCACAGTTGGTGAGGACTGCCTGAGGCATTTCCTTTTCCCTCTGAGCCACCTTTGGAATATGAGTTGTAGTTGGCCTGGCTGGAGTAATGCAGTAAATACCATTTCCAGTGGCAAACAATCCTCTAGTCTGGGGCCGAATGTTGAGCCTGAGGCTGGCCACTAGAGCCCGTTATGCAATAATAATCCCACAGGCGGGCAGCCAATCAAATGACTTAAAATATATCTTCCCTCCGCCCGGTCGCTACGCACTCCACCGCCAAAAAACACTGACTTTTATATGTTTATATATATATATATATATATATATATAGAGAGAGAGAGAGAGAGAGGGAGAGAGAGAGAGAGAGAGAGAGAGAGAGAGAGAGAGAGCAAATTTTGTTACATAGTGCTATGTTTGGGTAATACAATATGTGTAATTTTCCAAGATGGGACACGGGGAAAATTTTGGGGCCTATATAGTAAATTTTTGGAAAGTAAAAGACATCGTGGCACCCGCTAATGGCAATCAAAAAAGGGGGAAAACCCAAAGGGACCGAGCACTCCCCCCTTTGTTTTATACACAGTCGGGAAACGGGTCTCCTTCTTTCTCCCCCCGAAGCAATCAGCAAAAAAACCCCCAAAGTCTTCCAAGGGTTGACACCCGGGCCCTATGGGGGTTCCCTTGCTTGAGAATGAGGGTGTTCTTTTTTTTTTTGGGGTATATATATGGAATATATATATATATATATATATATATATATATATAAAAAAAAATGAAAAACAAAAAAATTCATACAAAATGTGTGTGTGTTTTTTCATCTATCTATTATAAAAAATGGGTTCACGTATTTTTATTTTAAAAAAAAAAAACCCTAAAAAAGAAAAACAAAAGCCAAAAAAAATTTGCAAGGGAAGCTTTTTTAAAAAAACTTTCCCCAAAAAACCCCCAAAAGGGCCCCCCAAAAAAACGAGTAAAAAAAAAAACTACATTTCCCGTATCCTCCGCCAAAAAAAGACTCCCCACCCCCTTTTTTCCTGAAAAAGATTGGCTGCCAATAAGGGCGGATTTGCATAACTGCTGTAACCATAGCAACGCGGGGAAGACCCAAACCCAAAGGGTAGGGGTAAATTTTTGAGAGATTTCATTTGGGGTTTGGGGGTTTAAAATGCAAAACAAACCCCTGAGGGAGAACCCAGCAAATTCTCCCCACAAAAAAACAAAATTTTCCCAAACACAACCCACCCCCCCCCAAACCCCGGCCCCGTTTCCCCAAAAACACCTAAAAAAACCCCAAAAAAAAAAACCATTCCTTCCCCACACAGACAAAACTGACCAAAAAAAAACCCTCCCCTTTTTAAAAAAAAAGCATGGAGAAAAACTACAGCAAATAAAAAAAAGGGGGAAAAAAGCCAGAAAAAAACACAGGGGGCAGGGACACAAAAACAGGTCACTGCAGGGGGCAGCTGAGAACCAAAAAGCAAAGAACTGACAAAGAAGAAGCGAGCCGGGGAAAAACAAAGACGAGAAATGCAAAAAACAGCAGCGAAGGGGGGAAAAAACTCCCAAAACAGAAAAAAAAATTTAAAAAAAAACCCCCAAACCCTTTTCCCCCGTAGCCTTTTAAATAAAACCCGCAGAAGACTAAACATGGGCCAGAGGCCACATTGGCACCTAACCCATCTGCCCCCCTGCAAAGCCCTGAAATACCCAGCAGAAACAACAGGAATGGCTGCCTAGCCGGGTCTCTACCACCACTTGCCACTTCCCCCCCAAAACCCCAAAGACTTTGCTGAGTGGAACACTCCAGAATCAAAACACTTTTCCCCCCTTTTAAAAAAACAACTCATGCCCAGATGACATCATTTGGGGCAAAAAAGGAAAAAGGGCCCAAATGCCTACGACCCACCAAGACCGTAGAACATCATTTCCAACCCTTACATTCGTTCAAAAAGGGCACAGCAACGCGGCCGGGAACAGCAGTCTATGGAAAAAAAAAAATAGTTTTGGGCGGAGGTGGTAAGGGGGGGAATTTGTGGGGGTTTTTTTGGTTTCCACTGTGGGATTATTTGAAAAAAGGGCCCCTAAAGGCCCGCCACAAAAACCCCCCAAATAAGCACAGACAGTTTTTTCCTTGGAAATGGAAAAGTTCATTTCCTAATAAAGGGTTTCACTCCCGTGAGAGGGTTTCTGATTATAAGCAAACAATTCAAGTTTGGGGCCCCCGACCCCCACAAAGAAAACCAACTAAAACACTTACAAGTAGGCCCCCAAAAAAACAACATCCTTTTCCCCCCCCAAAAGGGGAAAAAAACCAAATTTTTTCCCAAAAGGGGCCCCAAACCCGATTTTTAGGAAGGCTTTGGGGCCCCAGCCCCTTGAAGGGGCCTTTTCCCCGGGGCCCCCGCCTGCATTGACAGTATGGTTCCAGGGGCCC
>JARBWK010003410.1:0-12439 GCA_030556195.1 Anolis apletophallus | reverse complement strand
GATGCCAGATGCTGTTTTTGTTTCAAGGATTGAATGTCATAACAATGCCCCGCCGGCACCTGTTTCCTTCTTCTTGTCTCTCTCTGGGCTCTTGCTGATGAAGATGCCCTGTAAGAAACCATTCCCAGCAATGCAGCACTGAAAATGGCTTCCATGTCCTTTCCATGCAGCCCTTTCTTTAACTGGCCACATACTATCTCAGAGAGAACTGTCTTCACCTTTGATTTCTCAAGTCAAAATGTATCAAATAAACACAAATAAGGAAGAGAACTCAAGAAAAAAAATGGTGCCTGAACTGAAGACCTGAAGACGATTTTCCTAATAATACTACTAATAAGAAACGACACAGTCTGATGACAATTCTGACCATTTGTATTAGGGATGCTATCCTTATTCAAAAAGGGTTTCTATATATACAGTGTGTGTGTGTGTGTGTGTGTATAATTTTACTAAGGTATTTTCCAAAAGAAGAAGAAGAAGAAAACTTTCCTTATGATGTGATTTCATATGAAGCATTGGTCTATGGTGTTGTATTGAGTTTGGAAACCAGCCATATGAGATTTGCTTTTCTTGTATCCCGTCTGTCAGTTTATAGAGCAGGTGTTGAGCACATAGCTTTGAGGTGATGTTAAGTAGGCCGATTGGGCAGTAGTTTTGTGGGTTGTTTCTCTCACCTTTCTTATAGATTGGAACTATAAAGCTCTTTTCCCACCCACGTGGCATTAGTCCTGTGCTGTTTGTGCTGGTCAAGAGGTCAGCAAGGAAGGGGCTTCGCCATTCTGCATTTTACTTCTGGAGGAAGCATATCTTCTCCAGGTGCTTCCTTAGGTTTCAAGGATGCAGTTAAAGACTTTACCTCTTTGCTAGAGACTGCTTCCCATGCAGGTAAAGTAGAGAAGTCATTGTCTTTGTCCGGCCCTGCGATTTCCAATGTACTTGTCTTGGGGCAAAAGATGCTGGAGAAGTGCTGAATCCATGCAGATGCAGCGATTGAGGCCTTTGATGTGTATCTTATTCCTTGTGTTCCTCTGGTGACAAGTTTCCAAAATGTATCTTCCTCCCATTCTGCGAGTGCCTGGTCCAGTTCCTGCCACTTGGGTTTTGTACGTTCGCTTTTCTTATATTTGAGAAGGCTTTTATTTATTGTCCTATATTTGGTTACATTTTCCATATTTTTTCCAGATGGATTTTTACGAGATTCCCTTGTGTTATTTGCCCGATCTCTTTTGGCTGCCCTGCATTCAGTGTCAAATCAACCATACATTGTGTATTGAAAGTTTTTATATATGTAGAAGTTGTTACAGATGGTCTAAGCTTGTTTACAGTTTGTTGGTAAATATCTAGATGGTTTGCTGACTTGTCGCAAAGTTGTTGACATATGCCCATCAAAAAGTTGCTGAGTAATTTCTCTTTGATAATACTACTTAGACCAGGGATGCTCATTAGGTAGATCGTGATCTACTGGTAGATCTCGAAGGGCATCCTGGTAGATCGCAGGCAGATCGCAGGCACAGTGTGTATGGTTCCCATGCCATTTGTGAGGAATGCTCAGGGTCTTATTATACTCACCTTTAGTTGAATTCAGTCTTAAAATGTATTATATGGCTCTCACTGAAATAAATTTCCTAATATTTTGATTTATGGCTCTCTGAGTAGTGAGTAGGTAGATCTTTGTAGGTAGATCTCTGAGTAGGTAGATCTTTGGGACCTGGTTGTTTTATAAGTAGCTCGCATGCTGGAAAAGTGTGAGCACCCCTGACTTAGACCAATTGACCACTACACCCTTCTTTCTCCCAACAATTCTCCTGTTAAATTTCCTGTTCTGGATAATTTTGCTTGTTCAAGAAGTGGGCCTAAGGACATTGCTGATGAGAAATGGCCGCTTTCTGTGCATTCCAGAAGATCAAAGGTAGTTACTTGAGGGAACAGCCCTTGTGATACCATTATGTGATCAATGACACTGCTGCCTCGTTGGCTCAGATATGTATAATAATTTCTGGATATGTCCTTTAGACTCCCGTGCAAAGTATGTAAGTTGTGAAGGTATATACTGTCAATTCTAAAAGTTTTATACCCTGCAGTTTATATTTGTTGTCCATAGAGGTATGTGAAGTTTAAAAAAAACCCAAATCTTAACCTGTGTGTTGTAAGAGGCCTTCTGGGGCATCTACAATCTGGGCATTGAAGTCCGCACAAATGATGAATGCCTTGGGAGCTTTCAAGTTTATCTGTTCAAGCAACAACATTAGCTCTTCCCATATTTTGGAAGTCACCATTGGTCCATTGGTGGTGGGGGGGGATAAATGTTTATATAGAAAAAAAATCTTCCCTGTATCTGTGTTGATTTGCACTGCCAAGAGGTAATTATTTTGCAGGCCGAAGTCCACTACCTGGGGTTTTCCAGTTAATTCTATTGAGATAAAGGACGCCAAACAACCGCTTCCTCTCCCTTTTCTTGATTTATTTACAGCTAGTTGACTAAATACTTTATAGCCATGTAGGAATGAGGGCTTGAGTTCCTGTGTCCAGGTCTCTTGCAGGCAGATTATGACACATTTCTGTGGAGTACTGTAGCACCCATGGGCCCGTTCGTGCCAATGGGAGGGGGTGAGGCGCCGGGGGTCCCGATGCCATTAGGACCCGCACATGCTGAAGTGGACTCGGAGGACGAGTTGGAAGGCCCAGAGCAAGATTGGTCAGCAGTGCCTTTGCCCAGTTCACCTGTAGAGAGTTTAGCATGGGACCTCGAGTGGGAGCATTCTCCCGGGGAAGGAGCGGACCAGGTGGAGATGGGAGGCAGCGAAGCAGATAGCGGAGATAGTTATGAATTCCCCAAACGGCCGAGGTTCCCAGGAGCTGGCCGAGCAGCTGATGGAGGCCTTCGGCTGGGAATGTTCGGGGGAGGCTGCTTCTCAAGGAGATAGCGATACTGGGCTGGAAGAGCGGGGCCGTTCCCATAACAGACGCAGGGACATAGAGCTGGGCAGGAGGAGCTGGCATCTGTCCCTAGACCGTCACCGTTCGGAAAGTAGAGACTGGAGACGCCGGGCCCTAGATCGTCGAGGGGCCCGGCCGGGATTAAGAACGGCCCCGTGGGATCTGAGCCTCAGTTCTCCGGCCACGTCTGATCTGAAGGACGTGAAAGCGGAGTGAATCTTGGAGCCTGGTTTGGCTCGCCTTGGACCAAGACCTTGCCTTGTTATTGATTCGCATTGCTGCGAATACACTGCTTTGATCCGGAGTCAATCTGGAAACTTTGCCAAGCTTCTTGCCACGTTTGCTTATGGAACTATCTTTTGGAACTTTGCTTTCTTAATTGGACTACAGCTTTGCTGATTGCTATATTCTTTGATCTCTTTAAGAGAATTGCTTTTCGGACTTTTTATATTCAATAAAAACTAGTTAGCCTTTGCTACATCTCCGTGTGTGTGTTAAAGGGGCAGTACTAAGTCGGCGATTGTGACAAGTACCAAAAAAATTCCCTATCTGCCACTTGGTTTTCCCAGCCCAGGAGACTATTTCCAGCCCTGTTTGCTTTTTATCTAGTCAACTGAAGTTTCTAATGGATGATAGGAAATAATAAAGATAAAAATGTGGGGAAAACATAGAGTAGGTAAAGAAGGGGGTGGGAGAAAAAGGTAACAGGCTAAGGTACAAGGGGGGAGAAAATAAAAGAGAGGAAAGAATAGGGGGTAGAATATGTCCATTCAATCACCATTGTGCTTTATCAATTGTCCTCTTAGTTGGTTTCTCTGTACATGCTCCTCCTCCTAGGTCCTTGTTGATGTGATACAATTTTTGTCTGAGAGATTTATACTAAATTATGTGTTCCTGTTTTTCCTCTTGATGTTTATTCTTTGAACAAAGTCCAGTCTGTTGTTTTCATTTGTTTGCCTTGTTTTGTTACTAAATAGGTCAGTTTATCCATATTCAACAATATGTAATATTGGGAGGGTTTTTTTGGAGAGAATGAAAATGGAATGGCAAGAGATTTGGGAATTTAACGAAAGCGAAGTACAAAAAGGGAAAGCGAAGTGCTATGGGATACATTGAAAGCGGTTGTTAGAGAGTTATGTATAAAAGAGACAATCAATCTCAAAAATGGCAAGAAGAAAGGAAAGGGATCTTAGAAAAAGAGATAGTGGAGTTGGAAAAAGTATACACAATAAAGAGAGATATACTAATTTATGTAAAGCTAAAAAAAGGGCTAAAAAAGAGGAATTGGATAAAACTGAAAAGACGTACAAGAAAATTTAATATATTTATGGAGAGGATTTTTTGAATTTGGCAATAGGAATTCAAAGATGTTACCCTAGTCCACACAAAAGAAAAAAATAGAAAATATAATAAATATGATAAAAGATAAAATGTGTAAAAGATGTATATCTATGAAAAAATGGAAGGTCTTTGAAGAGTTTTATAATGAAGTATACCAAACAGAAACCTGATCCATAGAAGCAATTAGTAAATATGTGGAGGAAAATTGGGAAAGTAGGCTCGAGGTGAAAGATAAGTGTAATGATCTGTCGATTAGAGCAAAGAGTGCTCTTATCTTAGACCCTTCCAACAGAAAAAATCCTGAACAGGTGTTGACCTTGGGGCAGGCACAGAGCTGGAAAGGAGCCTTGGGCCACACCACACCAACATGAGTGGCATTGACCTGACTCGTATATTGTTAACACAAGAAGGGTATGATGCAATATCCACTGGACATTGGGGACTGCTGGGTCAGAGGGGAGATGATGTAATCTTTCCTGTGTATTGCAAGTCATGGAGGGTTGGGCTATTGTGGTGATGGACAGATGTTGGGGGTGTGGTTAGTATATAAGTTATGTTTGTTCCTGGTGAAGCCAGTTCTGGCTTCAAAGGTATGATATCTGGAATAAATCTTGTGGGATCGAGTTGCTGCCTGCGCGTCGTCCTTACAGATGATCTCAGCGTTCATTACAGAAAAGCCAGAACTGCTATGAAGCCTATCGTGGAGAAATCTGCTGAGGGTTTGTCTTGTTCTGTTTTGGGATGCCATCCGCAATGTCGAAACCCTTCACAGAAGTGGAATGGGTGAGTCCCGAGGAGTTTTGGGAGGATGCGGATGAAGACGGTACCGGGAAAGTAGGAGTATTCCTCGTTTGGATTTGGAAGACGAGTGGATGGAGCATGCCTTCTCTAGGAGGAGAGGTGGAGGCTTCTGAGATGACTGCCTACAAACTCTGCGAACCGTATGAGAAGGAGAGGACGAGGGAAAGGCCCAAGAAGTCCCAGCCTTCCTGGAAGGAGAGTGATGTGGGAAATGCCCAAGAGGGGCCCAGAGAAGCAGACTGCCAGAAGTCTGTTCAGGTGGGCTATGAATCCAGAGGAAGGGGGCAGCGATGCCCCATTCAGATGGATGTCCGGATGGCCGGAGGAACCAGAGAAGCTGTGCAGATGGATGGGCCAGCTCAGGTGGATCCAGTGATGCGCGGGACCAGAGAAGTTGGGGGAATGAGTGCCCCAACTCAGGTGGACCCAGCGGAGTGGCGCGGGACCAGAGAAGTTGGGGGGAAGAGTGCCCCAACTCAGGTGGAACCAGCGGAGTGGCGCGGGACCAGAGAAGTTGGGGGGAAGAGTGCCCCAACTCAGGTGGAACCAGCGGAGTGGCGCGGGACCAGAGAAGCTGTGGAGAAGAGTGGCCCAGCTCAGGTGGACCCAGCGGATTGGAGCAGGACCAGAGAAGCTAGGGGAATGAGTGCCCCGGCTCAGGTGGACCTGGCGGAGTGTGGCAGCGAGGCCACGGAACCTGAATCACCATCAAAAGCAGAGGTGATGAGGTGTAGTATGAAGGCTGAAGAGACTGGAGAGGAGAGAGCCCAGTCTTCCGTATGGAGCAGGGACGAGTTGGTCTGGGAGTGGCAACGGAGCTGTTGGGAGTGGCAAGAATTAAAGAAAGCCTTTTATGGTGGACGGCATGAAGTGAGTATACTTCTAAAGAGAATGGGAGCTTTGGAGGAGAAAGTTCGCCAGTATGAAGGAATGATTTCTTGCCTCCCAGCCGAAGATGTGGGGCGTTTTGAGGACGCTTTGGAGGAAGACACCGTTGCTCTGGAGAGAGAAGCTCAGTCGGTTGTCTTGGAGAACGAGCTTCCTAGGAAAGAAGCGGCAGGGGAATGCCTGTCTTTTGATGTCCCGGCCTGCCGTGAAGGGGTAAGAAGTGGGCCTCTTTTGGCTGCAGAGGCTGTTTTACCGGCAACCGCCGAGTGGGTGGCCGAAGCAGTTGGGGAGTGTCCTGAAGAAATGGGGTTGGAGAGGTTGTTCCCCAGTTTGCTGTCGGCCCCGGCAGATGCCGTTATTCAAAGTGTTGGGATTTCAATTGCCTGGTCTGCAATGTTACTCTTTCTGGGCTTGGAAGATAAGAGTGCTGCGGAAGGAGGCCAGGTGGTTTGTGTGTTCCTCGAAGGAGGAAAAGAAGCCCCTTTGCGAAGAGTATATTTCAAAAGAGCCAGCAATGCTTCAGGAAGAGGCCCAGCCTTTGCCAGAAGGGAAAACCGATAAACCTGCCAAGGTTGCTGTGGAGACGAGGCTGCAGGGAGATAAGGCTGGTATGTCTCTCGGCTTGGAAAGTGTGGGGAAGGCTTTTCAGCCGGAGAAGTCTGAAAAGTGGCTAGAAGATCCCTTCCTTCGAAGCGTTTCGATCACACTTGCCTGGTCTGCTGCTTTGTGGTGCCTGTGCCGGGAAGATGTGAGTGGGAATTCCCATCAAGTTTGTGAGCTCCCTGAAGAGAAGGAGCCGGCCGTGCTGATGAAAGCAGCAGGAAGAGATGCCTTAATTTCGGAGAGCAGTGTTGCTGAGAGGATGTTGGTTGATCCTGTCCTGAACAAAGATTTCCAGTGCAGTAAGGTCCTGAGTTCGGGAGGAGAGGCTGTTCCAGAAATGGCAGAGCTGTTCCAGAAGGGTCCTTTTTGGACCAAACAAATTATGTCACTCGGGATGGGGTGGTGGATGTAAACCTTTGGAAAGGGTTTAACCAGAGTGCCAATGACTGGACTTTGGGCAAAGAAGATGGCTGAACTATGGGAGCGTACCTTTGCTGAGTTGAGGAGCGAACTTGGCAACATCCTGAACTTGGGGCTTCCAGAAATTGAACTACATTCCGGCGTTTTGGTAATAGCCGAGTTGGGTTTGAACTTGGGGGTTGGCATGGTGAAAGAAATGTATATGCCCTGCCTGATGGTGTTTTCCTGGGGAGAGGAAGTGTTCTGGGAGTCGGATGTAACTTAAAAGAAACCCCATATGTAGTTGGGTCAGAATTGTATGTGCTTGAATCATGACTGGATTGTATGATATTGAAATATTTAAAGTTATGTGTCTAATTGATATGTATATGAAACCTTTAAAGTTTGCACATTGAGGGATTTTAGAAATGTATAAGTTGATGCTTATTGAAGTAGTATTCATGTGTGTTATGCAGTTTGTGGGTTTAGTATGGTTATTTTCATGTATGTAAGATGTTCCCATAATGCATTCAAGAACTGGGGTTTAGGCTAGATACATGTGTTGCAAGAACGTTTAGAAATGTGCATTAGAGTTTCCCTGTTTAAATAATGAATCTTTGTAAGTGTATGTTTTATTATGTTTAGAGGAGTGCTAATGGGTTTGTCTTTTAAAGAGGTGTTTTGCTCAGGCTTTTGTCCTTTGGCAGAGGATTGAGGGAAGAGTTTTGTTTCGTGTGCTAATTAAGGGGGTTGGTAACTTTCCTTTCTTTGGTGTTAGGTAGAATAAGAGTTAGCTTTGAGTATATGTCGCTCAGAGTGGATGTTTCTTTTCCCATGTGAGTGAGGACTTGGTTAAATTAGGCAGATGGTAATTATGAGTAGGGAGTTATAGTTTTCCAGGTTCCTCTTGCCATGTGAGGAGATGTATTAGTTTGTTCATGGATCAAGGGGTTATAAGATGGTGTGATAGCTTTAGGGTGCATGTGGATGCTGTTTGCCGCGTGGTGAATTATAGTTTAGTAAGTGCTTCTTGTTGAGGAGGAAGGAGGGCTGGATTGTTTGGAGTTTGTCCTCCTCTGTACTTGAAAGAATAGGTACAGTCTTTGTTGGTGCCTGCGGAGCAATGTAGCTTTAAAGTTGGTAGATGCTAATTGCGGCAGGAAGGTTATTTTGGCGTTAGAATTGGTTAAGTTGAGGTGTGGTCTCCTGTTGAGTTGGCCAGGAGGTCAGGTTTTGTTGTAGTTGTTGTTCCCTAGATAAGAGTTAGATCATATTAGATTTAGCTTGGATGATGTGTGTAATTTGATATAGGTGTTTTGTTCCTGCGTCATGGGACTTTGGGGTTGTTAGTGATTTATAGTTTTCTTGTGCCTCGTGGCTGGGTGCCAAGAGGGGTTAGGTTGCAGGGTAATTGGTAGCCTTTGTTACTGCCTGCTGAGTATAGTCTGGAGGAAATTTTGGTGTTCATTCGTTTTGTGTTTAATTGTATAGAGGATTGTAGTTTTCCCAAGTGCCTTTTGCCAAGGTGGCAAGGATAGTGGGTTTCTTTTGTATGGTTTGCTTGACACAGTTGAATTAGTCCTGTGCAGCTTGTGGGGGTTGTAGTTTGTTGGGGTCTCCTGCTTTTGCGGGGAGATAGTTAAAGTTGGTGGTGAGCCAGTAGAGTTGTGTGGATGCAGGTCGCTTTATGTTCCCTTGTGGAGTGACTTGGTTAGAGGATTAGCTTCAGGGCTAGTTTGGTAGGGAATGATGTTATCTCCTGTTGAGTCTGCCAGGAGAGAGTTGGTTGAGGATCGTATGGGTTCAGGAGTGGATGTGTGCAAGATACTTAGACGCAGATGCTCATACCTGCGTTTCAGGGGCAGTTTGTTGTTGAATTGGGATTAATGTATAGTCTAAGAGGATAGGTATGGTTATGTAGTTTTGTACCTGGTACCTCCTGCTTTTGCAGTGGAAGGTTTTGGGAGTTATGGGGCTTGGAATTTTGATTGTGTGGTTTTAGTTTATACCATAAGGATGCGCAGTTGATTTGTCCTTGCGCAATGAATTGTTAGGATTCGTAGTGGTCAGTAGTTACATGGGAATTATAGTTTGCGGGTTAGTACCTCCTGCTATGGCAGTGGAGGGAGGAAGTTGTTTAGATTTAGGTGGTAGCCGAAGATAGGATTTGGCCTTGAACAAGCTGGACATTTGTGAGAAAGGAATGTTTGATTGTTTGAGAGTGGCTGAGATGGCTGCCTATTATAGAGTTAGTCACAACTTTTGTTTAGTGTTAGAATAGGATTTAGATGTTAGAGTTGAATGGTATTTTTGGGTCCTCTTTCTCACAGGGGGGAGGGAGGAGAGTATTTTGTAATGATCTGTCGATTAGAGCAAAGAGTGCTCTTATCTTAGACCCTTCCAACAGAAATAATCCTGAACAGGTGTTGACCTTGGGGCAGGCACAGAGCTGGAAAGGAGCCTTGGGCCACACCACACCAACATGAGTGGCATTGACCTGACTCGTATATTGTTAACACAAGAAGGGTATGATGCAATATCCACTGGACATTGGGGACTGCTGGGTCAGAGGGGAGATGATGTAATCTTTCCTGTGTATTGCAAGTCATGGAGGGTTGGGCTATTGTGGTGATGGACAGATGTTGGGGGTGTGGTTAGTATATAAGTTATGTTTGTTCCTGGTGAAGCCAGTTCTGGCTTCAAAGGTATGATACCTGGAATAAATCTTGTGGGATCGAGTTGCTGCCTGCGCGTCGTCCTTACAGATGATCTCAGCGTTCATTACAATAAGAACTATTGGAACAACCTATTAAGAAGACAGAAATAGAGGATGTTATTAAGAATTTAAAAGCTGGGAAAGCTCCAGGTCTGGACGGACTGGAAACAGAAGATAATAAAAGTTTTAGGGAAGTATTGATTCCAAAATTATTAGTATTCTATAACAGAATAATGAAAGGAAAGCAGATAACAGAATCATGGAGGAAGTGATTAATTTTATTTATTTATTTATTTACATCATTTCTACCCCACTCTTCTCAACCTCCGAGGGGGGACTCAGAGCAGCCTAACAAAAGGCAACAATTCGATGCCGGTGGACAATATAAATACAATATAAAACCATAAACATTCAGAATTAAAATACAATTAGCATTGACACATAATACACAAGTTCTGTCCACCACATAAACATTGAGCCATAACCAACAACTTACCAATTAGAATCCAAAGTGCTGAATTGTGCTAATGTGCAAAAGCCTGGTCCCAGAGCCACAATTTCACTTTTTTCCTGAATGCCAGGAGGGATGGGGTTGATCGTATGTCTCTTGGAAGCGCATTCCACAGATGGGGAGCCACCACCGAGAAGGCCCTCTCTCTCGTCCCCACCAACCGCATTTGATCTTAAATTACGGGGTGGGATGTAGCGGCAGTTGCGTTCGGTCAAGTAAGCTGGGCCAGAACCGTATATAGCTTTAAAGGTCAAAACCAGCACTATGAATTGAGCTCAGAAGTGGACAGGCAACCAGTGGAGCTGACACAACAGGGGGGTGGTATGCTCCCTGAATGTCACCCCGGTTAACAATCTGGCTGTATTAATAATACTAATACCAAAACCTGACAAAGATTTAACAGACCCAGAGTCATATAGGCCCATATCATTAGTTAATCAGGACACAAATAATCTATCTGCTATAACAGCCAATAGACTGAACAAATGCATCCACAAGTATACAGTATATTTAAAAAGATCAGTGTGTGTTTGTAAAAGGAAGACAAATGTCAAATTTAATAGGGAGAATATTAAATAAAATCTGTGTGGTTCGAGAGAGAAAAACATAAGCAGGGATACTCTCATTATGTATATTAAAGCTTTTGATTGTATGGAATGGCGGACATTAAGGGAGATTATGATCAAATTTGGAATGGAAAGTAGACTAAAAGAATTATTAGAACAATACTATTCCAGAAATTCAGCTGTGGTAACGATTGATGAATAGGTGACAAAGGAAATAAAAGTGATAAGGGGAAATTATAATAGATAAAAAGTTAAGGGAAAAACTTAGACAAAATAGAGGATTGGATTAACGTTGGAATGAATAAAGAAATGATTATGGAAGAATTTAGAGAAATAAAATTGGCATGGTCCCATTGCATACAATTAGAACAATAGTTTAAAAATTGGGTAAAAATAATAAAAATGAAAGTAAGCTTAATTTGAATAAATAATACAAAATGGAAGAGATATAGAGAAACATAAAAATTTGAAAGGAATAACCAGTAAAGTATATAAGATAATAATTGAAATAAGTGAAGAAAAATAAAGAATAACACCCTCAAGGAGATCTGGGGAGAAGATTTAGGGATGAAAATAAATGAAACGGAGTGGTTGCAATTATGGAGACAAAGACATTTGAAAAAATATTCCTAATACAAAATGTTCTGGTTTGAATTGTATTTTGTATCAAGAATTTTCTGAATTTCTTCCTGGGTGGCTTTCCACGCCTTTGCTCTTTCGCAAGACCACCACGTGTGGTAAAATATCTCCTCTTGTTTTTCACGTTTCCAGCATTTATTATTTGCACGTTTGTAGTTTTCGGCTGTTTGTGGTGTTGTGTACCACTGGTACATCATTTTATACCGATTTTTCATAATGTTAAATGAGTATGTGTATTTTGATTTTTGGTTCCAGATCTTCTCCCATTCCTCCATATTGCGGCCTGCGCAAAGCTTGGCCTGTTTATATTGAATTTGTATGTTTAATTTATGTGCTTGTGTTTAATTACAGGCCTCATGTTTGTTATAAAGGTCTATTCACTGTTTGGGGCTGGGGTTAGTGTTTTTATTATGGGTGGGAGGGATTCTCTCTTTAGACTTTCCCGCCTAAATTTACCTCAGACCTTTCCCATTTAATTAGAACTTAGTTTTTCCTCCAAAGTCACCTCAGAGTCCCAGCCAATCAGGGTCTCAGGTTTTCCCGCCCATTTTGAAGTCTATAAAAGGGGATACCTTTCTGAGTTTACCTCAGTGGCTACCAGGGACGTGTGACTGAGCCACGGAGTTGCTAGCTCAAGCTGTCACCTCCTTTTAGTGAAAAATACCGCTCAACCAGCCCTGACTTAACAGAGGAAGGACGTTCGACCTTCGATTTAAAGAAGTTCAGCGGCTGGGGTCTGTCCACCACCCGTGGTGGCGGACCAGAGAGAGGAAGGAGGCGTTGATCATTCACCCCATACAGACCAAAGAAGAAAGGACCAAAGTAAGAAGCTCAAGATTCTACGAGCCTGTCATCAGTTGTAAAAGTTTTGGAGCCAGACACTTCCATCTTGTGTCTCGTGTTAATAAACTTTGTTACTTTGTACCAGAAGCTTGGTTCTGTCAAGTCTTTGGGGGCCTCTCCTCACAGGAAGGCAAGCCACATCCCCTGGGCATAGGGTGCTTAGAGCTGTAACGTAGTCACCCAGCCAAGCCCAGG
>JARBWK010003409.1:0-12442 GCA_030556195.1 Anolis apletophallus | reverse complement strand
CACATGGTGGCGTCCGCAGTGAAATGTCAATGTCCATGCCAGAGGAGGGTACCTCACTTCCTCTCTGGCACCTGGAAGTTACTCCACTCCCAGGCTGATTCAGCAATTCCAAGCACACATGGCCAAGGTCACTCCAGGAACTGGGCCAAAGGTCGCTGCAGCCTCATGACAGGTTGGGAACATGATCTCCCTCAAAGCTCAGGTTCCCCATACCTGACATGGTGATTATGTGAAAAGTGAATAGTGGTAGTTAAAGAGCACATCCTAAGGATTATTTCTGTGTTTGATATATTAAAATATTCCCATTCAAACCCAAGTAATGAAGGTGGAGGCATTACTTTTCATTCAAACCTCGTAGACTCAGAAAGATCCCATTGTTCTCAAGTTCCAGGTGACGACTTCCAGGTTTTTCAAAACAGAATTCTCCTTGCCCTTCCGGTTCTACGCTTCACTCACTTCAAAACGATTCTTTGTATTGCTTTATAGCATAACACATGATAGAAACGACTTGTTTTGTCATTGACTAATAATCAGTTTGCTTATGACATGAAGCAGATGGCCCAGCCTTAGTAACCAGGTAACAGATGGTTACATGCTTGCAGTGGGGGGCACGGACGGGGGACACAGATAAATGCATACTGCCGTCATAGTTGCAACAACGCCACTGGTTCCCAGCTGTAGCTTCAAAAGAATAAAAACATTGATGCATAGTTAACAGTATAGATAATGGACCATGGAAGAATGCTGGATCTAATCCAAATCTTACCACACTTTTCAAGTAAAATGCAAAATTTTAACAAGGTGTGGATGAGATTTTCCACTAACATGTTGTTTGGGTTCATGAATTCATAATATAATGTTCAGTGAGTTTGTATATCGTCATCGTAACTACCCAGATTCAGATTCATAGCTACAGCTGCTGTTTTATTTTCTGCTGCATTTTATTTTATATTTGTTTGTTTCTCTTTCAAGGATAACTGCTAAATACACTACTAAAAATGCAAATAATACAAGATATCTAAATTACGAATTCACAAGATAAAACTTCAAATGTATAAAAAAGAAAACAACTCTTGCTTGCAAAAATAAAAATGATTTAAACTCAGTACTAAAAGGAAAGGAAAGACCAGGGAGGATAAAAACAGTTTTAATTTTCCACCCAAAATACTTTTTTTAGAGGTGACACGTGAGCATTTCTGGCAAGACTGTTCCACAGATCAAAGAGGAGTCCACTGGAGTGATGTCTCCCCCCACCCCCCAAAGTTGCCTATGAAACATGTCTTATTTTTGTGACCTCCTCCCACTTCCCTCCTTGATCTTCAGCTTGCTTCAACTGATGCAGCTTGAGTTCAATGTGCAAAAGTATTTATTTATTTATTTATTTATTTATTTACAGTATATATATTTTGCCCTTCTCACTCCGCAGGGGACTTGGGGCAGATCAAATGCCCACATACATGGCAAACATTCAATGCCATAGACATACAACATATATAGACAGACACGCAGGCCCGGATTAACATCTTTTGCTGCCCTAGGCCAAAAGACACCCCGCCCCAGGGCACTGCTGCGCATGTGCTGCAGCAGCCCCGGTGTGGGGCTTCCCGTCCGCCTCCTCCCGCGACCAGAAGTTGGTCGCGGGAGGGGAGAAAAATGAAAGCCGCACGGCACCGGCCCGGCCATGCGGCTTCCATCCACCTCCCCTTCTCGCGCCCCCTTTCGGTCACGGGAGGAGGAGGAGGTGGACAGACCAGCCCACGGCTGGGGCCAGTGCCGTGCGGCTTCCATCGCATCCTCCTCCTGCGACCAAAAGGAGGACGTGAGGAGGAGGCGACAAAAGCGGCATGGCCCGGCCCCAGCCGTGTGGCTTCCGTCCACCTCCTCCTCGCCCTCCTTCTGGTCACGGGAGGAGGCGAGGCGGACGGAAGCCCCACGGCCGGGGCTGGTGCCGTGCGGCTTCCGTCACCTCCTCCTCCCCGGACCTAAGGAGGGTGAGAGGAGGAGGGAGGGAAGTCTCGCCCCCAGGGCGCTGCTGCCCCAGCTGTGCAGCTTCCGTCCGCCTCCTCCTCGCCGCCTGGCCCGCCCCCTTGCAAAGGAAGGAGGCAGCGAGGAGGAGGAAGGAAAGCCCACTGGCGAGCATGTGTGCTGCAGGAGCAGGGCACCTCTGCCTCCTCCACCATGGCGGAAGAGGAGCAGGGCACCTCTGCCTCCTCCACCATGGCGCCCTCCTCCTGCCACACGCGCATGCATGCATGCCTGCCAGCAGCCCTGGTGGGGCAGGGCTTCCCTTCCTCCTCCTCCTTGTCGCCTCCTTCCTTTAAAAGGGGGGCGGCCCAGGCGGCGGCGATGGAAGGCGCCATTCCTCCTTCCACCCCTCGCAGCTCTCTCCCCCGCCGTCTCCTGTGATATGATGACTCTCTCTCGGAAGAGGGCAGGGGGAGAGCGCTGCGAGGGGGCGTTTAAATTTTTTTAAAAAAAATTGCTTGATCTGCCGCTCCCTAGGGCTACGCCCATAGTCCATGGCCTAGGGTGTCCTTTTGGGTAATCCGGGCCTGCAGACACACAGAGGCTATTTAATTTTCCAGCTTCATGAGGGTATTCTTCCGGCCACCGGGGAAGCTGTCGCTTCACCGTCCACGTGTGATACTGATGGAGTACTTCCTCATTCTTTTGCATGCTGCTGGAGAGTTTTATGGTGTTGTAAATTAGTTAACTTAGTCTCCCTGCATAAACGGTACCCAAATTTCCTACTTCAGAGATGCAACTGTCTTTCAGGCTGCAAAGGTTAACAGCAAGCTAGACAAATGGTCAGGAGCTTACTCTGACCCGGGCTGGCTTCGAACTCATGACTTTTCGGTCAGTAATGATTTTAATGCAGCTGACTTCTAACCAGGTGTGCCACAACCTGGGACTCCTTTGAGTTGCCAGAAAACAACAAAACAGGGACGAAAAAGCTAATTACGTGAATTACGTCCTGATATCCTTATTGGGATGGAATAATAAACAGAAGAGCTAAACCTGATTATGATTATGTCTGCTTATTATATATATTATTAAACAGTGTAAATGCTGCTGCTGGCAGACATATGATGCTATAGTTTAATATACACTTGTATTAAACATAAATACAAATATATTGGTATGTAAACAACCCAACAATACAGTTTGAATAAGGGTTCCTCATTATAGACTTTCATTGGCTATACTGTATGATCTTCAGGACTCGTCTGGCACATCGATGTTTCAAACTGTATTGTTGGGTTGTTTACATACCAATACATTTATATTTATGTTTAATACACATGCATATTAATCTATGGTGTCATATGTATGCCAGCAGCATTTACACTGTTTTATCTCTATATATAATAAAGCGGAATGTTTGCATGCTTGTATGTATGTATGTGGCAGCGTTCTGATTGGCTCCCGGCCTCTACATTCTGACAACATGATTGGTTGCCAGTGAGGGAGTATTTACATAACGCCTCTAATTAGCCAGCCAACACGAACATTCCGACACTCTAACTGCCAGAGGGGGGATTGCCATGGTGGGAGTTTCACACCAAAACACTTTGCAGCTCCCAACAATGACAGAACAAGACCAAACTTGGCACACAAAACCCCCAAGACCCACTCTACATCCTGGTGCAGTTCGAAGGAGGGCAGACCATGGATGATGGGACTTTGAGTGCCTCAATCGCTTCCCCAGACTGCTGCAACCCTCATCCACTGACTGATCAAGACCAAACTTGGCACACAGAACCTCCATGACCCACTTTATATCCTGCTGCAGTTTGGAGGAGGGCAGACCATGAGTGATGGGACTTGAAGTACCTCCAATCACTTCCCCAGACCGCTGCTACCCTCATCCACTGACTGATCAAGACCAATCCTGGCACACAGAGCCCCCATGACCCACTTTACATCCTGGTGCAGTTTGGAGGAGGGCAGACCATGCATGATGGGACTTGAAGTACCTTCCCTCACTTTCCAAGACTGCTGCAAACCTAATCCAATGACTGATCAACACCAAACCTGACAGACAGAGCCCTCATGACCCACTCTACATCCTGGTGCAGTTTTGTGTGGGACGGACCACGGATGATGGGACTTGAAGTACCTTCACTCACTTCCTGAGAGCACTGTGACCCTCATCCTATGACCAATACAGACCAAACTTGCCACACAGAGCCCTCATGACTCACTCTACATCCTGGTGCCGTTTGAAGAAGGATGGACCATGGATAATGGGACTTGAAGTACCTTAATTCACCTTCCAAGACCGCTGTGACCCTCATCAATGAATGATCAAGACCAAAAGTGGCACACAGAGTCCACATTACCCACTCTACATCCTGGTGCTGTTGGGAGCCGGATGGACCATGGCGATGGGACTTGCAGTACCTTCACTAACTTCCTGAGACCACTGCAAGCCATGTAAACATCTGATAAGAACCAACCTTGGCACACAATGCCTTTCTCAAATAACCGGGCCGGGTTCCCAAGCTAGTAATATATATAATAAGCAGACATAATTATATCAAGGTTTAGCTCTTTCATTTATTATTCTATCCAATAAGGATATCAAGGACATAATTCACGTAATTGGCTTTTTTTGGTCCCCGTTTTGTTGTCTTTTCTAGTGACATAGGTAGCTTGCTCCTTTGTCGTGTGTTAAACCCTTTTGCCAGCAGGACTGCAGACCGATAGGTCAGCAGTTTGAATCAGGGGAGAGCGGGTGAGTTCCTTTTGTCAGCTCCAACATCCGGGCATCCCCTGGGCAACATTCTTGCAGATGGCGAATTCTCTCACACCAGAAGCGACTTGAAATTTCTCAAGTCGCTCCTGACACATAAAATAAAAACTCAAAGGGAGAACAGAAACAAGAAACAGGGAGAATCTTGTTCTTCCCTGTAGGTTCAGGCAAAAGCAAGCTGCTTCAGACTTTCCTAGCTGGTGCCTTTCCCCTTATTTTTGCTATTTCGACCACACTCTGATGTCTGTTGGCTACATGCAGCTTGGTTTTCATTTGTGAAATGCACCAATGACATTTCGTTCTTTGGTAAAATAATAATGGAGCTTCCCTCCCAAACACTTTGCACCTGAGAACCAAAAAGAGCTTTTCCTTTGGGATTGTTAGATCCAGGCTGCATTTTTTTTACAGCAAAGGAGGCAAAGGAAAGGTTGAAGGAAATCTTTCTAACATCCTTTGAATTTGTCATATACTTTACTGCAGTGATTTTCAACCAGTGTGCCGCGGGGAACACTAGTGTGCCGTGAGAGATCATCAGGAGTGCCGTGGGAAATTATTTTTGAACTTCATTCATATATAAACTATAAGGCGCATCTGTCCCTTTAAGAAATGGAACCATAGCACTCTCACGTCACCTAAGAAGTGACGCGAGAGTGCTATGGTCGCGCCATCTTGGATTTGCTCAGATGTGGCTAAGTAAACAAAGTTAGTGCTGCAGCTGCGCATCAATTTGGGATCACAGCAAGACAAGCGAGTGACAGTGATGGAGAAGTTTTTGAGAAGGGAAAATGCAAATGCCGAACAGGGCCCTGGATAAAATTATGACACAGATGAAGGCCCTAATATGAGGGGTGGACGAAAGAAAAAGAAAACTAAAAACAGAGAGCCTGACAGCTGTTGAGCAAGAGCTTTGTGTGTGGATACCAAGGGAATCAGTAGTTACTGAAATGGACATCCAAGTGTCACCTCTGTGTTGATGGAGGCAGGCAGGATTTCCCCGGGTACTGGTTGTGGGGGGTCGGGAGCAGGTGAGGGTTTTGCCCTCCTTTCTGCTAGAGATCCCTGTGTACAACTAGTGGGCCACTGTGTGACACAGAATGCTGGACTAGATGGGCTGAGGCCCGATTCAGCATGGCTCTTCTTATGTTCTTATGTTCTTATGTGTCTTTCTACCATTCCTGCCAGGATATCTATTTTGTGTTCATCGAAACAGGCCCAGGTTTCACACTAAGTGAGTGTATAAATACATTTAAAAACATATTAACTATATGTATTACTGTGTTAGAGTGTCATTTTGTTTGGTGGTGTCCCCCAGGATTTTGTAAATGTAAAAAATGTGCCACGGCTCAAAAAAGGTTGAAAATCACTGCTCTACTGTAACCCTTGGGGTCCTCAAGTTCCAGCTGGAAGCCTAGAAAGTTAGACTTAAAGTCTTCCTACTATGTAAATCAAAGTTCTGTCAAACTGGAACATTTGGAGTGAGATTCAAAGGAGAGAACCATCATTGCTATAGTGGGATTTTGCTTTCTGTTTCTTGGGATTTATCTTCATTACAGAAGTTGTTAAATAAACAAATTGTGAAAATATATGAAGTGCTCTGCTGAAGAAAGCATTTGCCTCTAAAAATGTAACAGAATTTATTGAGGTGATATAAAAATAAACGGAGAGGCAACAGCTGTGCCTCAGTAAAACAAAATAAAAATCACTATTACTACTTGGCCATTTTGATATAGTAAATGCAGGCTTTTCTAAAGACCAACACTGAGAAGGCAATATACCCCCAGCAGTGTTGTTGGTTATTCTAAATCCTCCAGTGCAATTCTAGAGCATGCTTCTAGCCCAAATGTAGTCAAAATCTAGGGTTCACTGTTATTCACCTATCCCCAAGGATAATAGCGCCTACTGTATCTTTTGTTTTCCCTTGTACGGGAGAAACCAGCCTCTTGAAAGTATTTCCTTAGAGAAAGCCATAGGAACCCATTGACCTCTTTGGAGGCACTTCTACATTAGAGCTACTGCCACCAGTGTGTCATTGTAGATACTCTTGAGGAATAATAATATCTATCTATCTATCTATCTAATAAAAGTCAGTGTTTGCAGCGGGAGGTGTGGAGGTGGGAGGAATATGTGGCAGTGTTTCGATTGGTTGCCACTGTGAGATTATTTGCATAAAGGACTCTGATTGGCGAGCCTCAGAACTCCAACATTCTAAGGCAACAGGCAGAGGGGATTGGTTGCCACTGAGGGAGTATTTGCATAAAGGACTCTGATTGGCCATCTACATTCCAACATTCTAAGGAAACTCAGAGGGAAAAGGAAAGGCCTCAGGCAGTCAGTTACTGCGGCCCACAGCAATGACGGATCAGGACCAAACTTGGCACACAGGGGCACAACCTGGTGTGGTTTAGGGCAGGATGGGCCACAAATGATGAGATTTGCAGTACCTTCACCTGATTCACTTCCCAAACAACACTGTAGCCCCTATAAATCACAGACCAGGCCCAAAATAGACAGCAAGGCTTCCTGAACTTGATTTTCCTGACTAGGCCTCAGCTCATGGGATATTTTTTTTTGTAATGGATTTTTATTGCACATTTCATTATTTACAGACATGGGTTGTGGGAGATGATGGGGTGGGGGGTGAGGAAGGGATACCGGGGTACCGGGTTTGGGGAAGGGATTGAATGGGGGTTATCCCAAGGTGTCATTGAGTATATAAGGTTTCTATAGTTGAGGACGAGGAGTGGTAATGGTATCCAGAAACTTTGTATAGATTATATTCCATCATATAATCTTTTCTTATGGGTCATTCAAGTCTATGATGAAATTATGCTTTTTATTTTGCAAGTAGCTTTTAAAGTTTGTCCAGTCTGTCCTGTTTTTCTTGTTGTTCAGGTTCTGAGCAATGGAATCCATTTGGATAAGATCCAATGCTTTTATTGTCCATTCTTCCAGGTCCGGGGTCGTTTCTTTCTTCCAGTGTCTAGCTAGTACTATTTGGCTGCAGGTACTGAGGTGGAAAAAGATTTTCTCTTGATTCTTGTTTAAAGACGGGTTGGATATTCCCAGTAGGTAATATTGTGGGTCCATTTTAAAATTGGTTTTTAATATCTTTTGCATCTCCTTGTGAATCACTTTCCAGTATCCGGCTATTTTCTTACATTCCCACCATTGGTGGATGTAGGTCCCCAGTTCTTTCTTGCACTTCCAGCATATATTCGAATTATTTTTATTAAATTTAGCTATTCTCGATGGGTGTAGATGCCATCTAAACTGCATCTTCAGCCAATTTTCTGTGACATCTGTAATGGGGGAATATTTTAGCTTCTCTATCCATATTTCTTCCCACTGTCTTAGAAGTATTGTGTGTCTCAGGTCTTGGGCCCATTTTGTATGGCAGTTCTTTATTTGCTCATCTGCCGTTTCCCAGTGTAGTAGTTGTTTGTAACAAATGCTTATGTTTTTCCTATGTGTTTTTATTATCTTCTCCCACATGCCCTCCTCCATGAAGCCAGTTTTCTTATCTTTTTTATATTGTTGGAACGCCTGGTGGAATTGTAGCCATGTCAGGGTGTACCCTTCATCTAACAATTCTTCTCTGGATTTTAATTCCCAGTTCTTGTTTACTTTTTTCAGCATTTGCTTGTATGTTAGCCATTGCTTTTCGGCTAATTCTCTCTTATGGAATGCTTCCAGCGGAGATAGCCATAGGGGAGTGGATCTGAAAAAGTGTGATTTGTACTTCTCCCAGGTCTTAATTAAGGTGGCCCTTAGGTAGTGGTGGCTGAAGTTTCTTTCAATTTTCTCATACCAAAGATATGAGTGCCATCCGGCACGGAGGTCATGACCTTCTAGCGCTAATAGGTTTTGATTATTAAGCTTGATCCACTCTTTGATGGCCACCAGGTTACACGCCTCATAGCAGAGTTTGAGGTTAGGTAGCCCAAATCCTCCTCTTTTCTGGTCATCTGACATTGATTTTAGATCTATTCTGGGTTTCCGATTTTTCCATATAAACTTTTTTATGTCTATGTTCCATTTTTTGAAGAGGTGATCGTTTCTTATAACCGGTAAATTTTGAAATAAATTTTGAAATAAATATAAAAGTCTCGGTAACACTGACATTTTAATTGTGGCCACCCTTCCCAGAAGTGACAGGCTTTGGTATTTCCATCTTTCCAAATCTTGTTGTATTTTTCTCCATAGATTTTCATAATTATTTTTGAGCAGTTGGATGTTGCTCGGTGTAATATATATTCCAAGATATTGGATTTTTTTTTCTATTTTTAGTCCTGATATGTTCTGGAGTGTTTCTTTTTCCTTTTCGTCTAAATGTTTTGTTAAGATTTTGGATTTTAATTTGTTTAATTTGAAGCCAGCGGCTGCTCCAAAGTCCTCAAATTTGTTTAGCCATTTGCCAATATTGGGGAGAGGGTCCTCTATTATGCATACAATATCATCAGCATAAACTCTACACTTATATTTGTGTGCTAACACCTGGGTGCCTTTGAGGTCTTTGTCTTGGTTTATGTCCCTTACCAGGGTTTCCATTGCTAGGATAAATAGGAGTGGTGATAGGGGGCACCCCTGCCGGACTCCTCTATTGATTTGAATTTTCTTTTGGTTCACCTGGCCATTTATTATTAATGTGGCTGTCTGTTTTCGGTATAGGGCTTCTATTATGTTTCTGAAATAGTATCCCATGTCTAATTCCTTTGTGAGTATTTTTAGAAAGTCCCAGTTAATCTTGTCGAACGCCTTTTCGGCGTCGACAAACATTAAGGCCAGTTTCTTTTCATTATGTTTTTCATAATATTCAATCACGTTGATTATGGTTCTCGTGTTTATTTTTTATATGTCTATCCGGCAAAAATCCAGTTTGCTCTATCGCTATCCAGTCTTTTAGAAAGGATTTTAGTCTGTCTGCTATGATGGTCGTGAATATTTTATAGTCGGTATTTAATAACGAAATTGGCCTGTAGTTTTGTGGGTTCTGCGTATCTGTACTTTCTTTGTGGATTATCGTGATGTTTGCTTGTTCCCACGTCTGGGGGGTTTGTTTGTGTTCTCTTACCCCATTAAAGATGTCAGTCAATAGCGGTGTTATTTCTTTTATGTATGTCTTGTAGAATAAGGCTGTGAAACCGTCCGGTCCAGGAGCCTTATTATTATTTAGTGAATTAATGCTTCTTATTGTTTCTGCTGTAGTTATTTTACTATTCAATAGTTCTCTCTGGGCGTCTGTTAACTTCTGTAAATTTAACTTGCTAATGTATTTTGTCACCGTTTCTTTTGGTATCTGTTCTCTTTTGTAAAGGACTTGATAGAATTTATTAAATGTTTCTACAGTTTTCCCCTCCTCCGTGATTGCCTCTCCGTTGCTGATTATCTTTGTGATCATACTATTGTTCTTTTTTTCCTTTAATTTTTTGGCTAGCCATTTGCCTATTTTGTTTGCGTTTTGTTGAAAGTTGACTTTAATGTATTTCACCTGTTTTTCTAATTTTTCTGTATCTAATAGCTGCAATTGTTTTTTAAGTATCTTTAAGTCATTTTGTATTTTCTTATTGCCTGGGTTTTTTTTGAGTTGTGCTTCTGTTTTTCCTATATTTGTCATTATGTCTTGTGTGGCTTTATGTATTTGCTTATTGATCCTACTGTTGAGTTGTATGAGGTTGCCTCGCATAACTGCTTTTAGGGCCTCCCACTGAGTAGTTTTACTAGTTTCTTCTCCTTTGTTGAGTTCCAAATATTCTACTAACTGTTTTCTAATGTGTTCTTTGTCCTGTTCCTTTCTGAGTAGCCTGTCTCTTAATTTCCATCTGAATTGCATCTCTTTTCCTTTTAAATGTATTTCTATTGCATTATGATCAGAGAAGAGACTCGCAAGGATTTTGATTTTCTTCACTTTAATTGATAAAACTTTTGTTACCCACACCATATCTATCCTGGTCCAGATTTTATGTCTCCCAGAGAAGAAGGTGTAGTCTTTTTCTGTATGATGTTTATGTCTCCACAGGTCTATTACATTCATTTCTTCTAAAGTGGTTAGAGAAGGTCAAAGATGATAACAAAAAAATCATCAGATCACAAGCAAAACTCGAAAATAAAACAGACAAACTGGAAGCTGTCAACCAAAAGCTTCAACAGAAAGTGGAGCTAATGGAAAACAGATCCCTAGAGTATCAACTCAGGATCAGAAATCTAGAGGAGTCAGCCGATGAAAACTTAAAAAGGACGATAATAGACATAATTGCTGAACTCATCCAAACTGAACCAGAAGTAGTCGGGAACGATGTGGACCGGACATACCGTATCAATACAGAATACGCTAGGAAAAACAAAACACCAAAAGATACAATTGTGACATTTGCCCGAAAATGTCTGCAAGATGAGATCCCACAGAAATGCGCAAAGAAAACAATCCTCTACAAAAATAAAAAATTATATTCATGAAAGAAGTATCGCAAGAGACACTTTCTAGACGACGAAAGTACAACTTCCTTACCCAAGAGCTAGTAAAAAGGAAAATAAAATTCAGATGGGAGAGAGTGGAAGGTCTGACGGTAACATGGAGAGAAACAAGATATTGGCTAAACACAATGGAGAAGGCGAGAGCCTTCTACCACGACCACATCCAACAGGACCAATCCAACAAAGAACAAGGCCAAAAGAAAAACCGACCCTCCCCCCCACTACAAAGAGAGGTAGACGAGGAAGAGGAAGAGGGAGAAGACAAAGATGAAGAAGGAAATGTTGACTATGAAGAAATAGACTCCCCAGGGACGTCGCTGAGAAGGCATCTCAAAAGAATAAGGAAATTTTCCCCGGAAAATTATCAAATCGCAGCAACACAAGACCAAATGACGGGAGACCAAATGGAAGCCGGACATGAGGACACCTCTTAAGATCTTCTGCAACAATGTGAATGGCTTGAACTCGCCAAATAAGAGGAGGAGAATAACAGAATACTTGAAAAAACAAAACTACGAAATAATTGCAATTCAAGAGACCCATATCGCCAACCGTCATGCGTCACACTTAGAACAGCCAAAACTAGGAACACTATACTATGCATCAGACGAAACAAAAAAGAGAGGAGTAGCCATGTACATTAAACAGAGAATACAATCCAATCTAGCCTTCAAAGACCCAGAGGGAAGATATCTAGGAGTCCTTATAAACATAAACCATCAGAAATTGTTAATATGTAATATCTACTGTCCGAATGGCCCCAAAGTAAAATTTATAAAGGAAGTGAAAAAACAAATTGAAAATCAATCCTTTGAGGAACTTATAATCTTGGGAGATTTCAACGGGGTAGTAGATTCCAGAATAGATAAGACGCAGAAGACAAAATGAAGCTCCAAGCAAGAACCCAAAGGAAATCAACTACCCCAAAAGTTCCTAAAGTTCCTAGCTCATGGGATATTGTTAGGCTTCCTCAACTTGATTTTCCTGACTACGCCCCCCAACAATGACAGAACAAGATCAAACTTGGCACACAGATCCCCCAAGATGCACCCTACATCCTGGTGCAGTTTGAGGGAGGATGAACCATGGATGATGGTACTTGCAGTCCTTTCATTGATTACCTTAGAGCACAGTGGCCCACACCAATGACCTAATCAGGGACCAAACTTATGCACACAGAGGCCCAATGGCCCACTTTGCAAACCAGCTGTGGTT